>JAOUQU010343129.1:0-12605 GCA_028566735.1 Ammoglanis amapaensis
GCATCCAAGGTTTGATTAACACAAAATGATAAACAGCAAATTCAACCTTTCAATGGGGATGATTATTTTATAGTGACTATATGCACATCATTGAGGTCTGATTTTATTTGCATATTTTTTGCTGTCCATGTTGATGTTGGATTTGTACATTTAAAGCATTGTTGAATTATATAATAATAATAATTTTGATCGTAGTAATAATAATAAACCATATGTAATAGTTTATACCTTAATTTGACTTGTAGCTGTGACCAGTGTTCCCAGGCATGTTGTTTGATTACACTGATGAATTTGTTGACAGGCAGGCTATGGGCCCTGGCTATTTGGCACCAGTAGAAATGCAGTCTGATCCGGGCTACTCTAGTAGAGGACAATATGGAGATGATGTTCCATCTTCCTCTCGACCACGACCTGTAGGGGGCAGCACAGGTACTCATTTTTATACAGTAAATGAAAATATATAGGACAATCTATAGGACAATTTTTCACATCATCGATTAACCTAGTGCATGTTTTTGGACTGACACTGGGAGACTCAAACTCTGCACAGAAAGTGCTGGCTCGACACGGTAATCGACCCTAGGACTTTTTGCTGTGAGGCGACTTACCGTGCTGCTTCTAGTCAACGTTATAATGTTGTGACCTTGTTAGCTGTGAAATAGGGATACAGACAAAATTTACATTTACAATTACTGAAATCTCTTAGTTTCTCTTTATAAAATTCACTAAAGTATCATACACATCCTCTCCTATTTTATCTTGTCATACTGCGTATTGTTTTATGCTTGCAGTTTCATTATGCCCTGTGCAAATATAAATATTTTTGAATCTCACTAAAAAAGAAATCGTATTGGTTTATAATGCTGAATAAACAGTGAAATTGTTTTGAATAGATGTTTTACAGCAGAATCAAAAATAGCAAATCTGCTTTATGCTTATTGTGCAAGCATAAAACGATACACAGTTTGACGAGATAAAATAGGTGGAAATATTTTTTACACTTTCAAAATGAAAATTTTATTAAGAGAAACAAAGTGATTAAATAATTGTTGGTGTCTGATTGCTTTTTAAAGTGCAGGTCTGATATCACTATTTCACGGCTCACTAGGTCACCACATAGTTGTTTTTCATATTATTACATTTACAAGATAGTTTTTTCCATAAAATGTATTTTACTGTTGTAAACTGAAAGATATTGGTAGATGTGGTTGTATGTACTTGCATGCCCAACTGATGCTGTAAAATAGCTGCAACTATTGTGATCTACTGCAATTTTGTGATCACTTGTTTGGTAGTGGCCCTCAACAAATTAATAAGTGTAAAGAAATATTAACTAGGTGAGACAATTTATATAGTTAAACAATAACAGTAATTAGCATATCAGCAGAGTTCCTAGTAATTGGTGTGGCTACTGGTTTTGCACGTTCTGGAACACAGGAGCAACTGATTGTCAATATTGTCACATCAAACCAGCTGGAGTGATTTTTTATTTTATTTCATTTTACTTTGTAAAGATGATTTTAATAAGTGTAGCTTCTTTATTTTGTGCTTAGTAGTGAAGTAACCTCTTGCTGCATACATGCATTACATCTTCAAAAATCAAGTATATCAGTTAAAAGTGCCCATATTTATCATTTCAGACCATTCGTTTTTTAGGAGAAGGGTGTGGTACAATCTTATTTTTAATCCTTTTTAAACAATTTGGTTTTGTTATTCTTTTAAATCTTAAGAATATCCCGTGTTATTTTACAGTTGTGAGTAAAATCACTATGTCACGTACCTCTGCATCTAAAATAAGGTGAATCTGAAGTTTTTACTGCAGATTTTTAATGCTTTCACACTATGTAGATGTGTTTGTGTGTGCAGGTGCTCAGTTACATCAGCTAACACAAGTAGGCTTATCGAGTCAGATCGGTGCTTATCCTGTTGTGGGCCGCAGCGTGTCTGGACCCTCGGGGTCCAGCTGGACCCAATATCACTCAGATGAAGAAGTCTCCAGACCTGCAAACAACCGTGAGATTGTGAGTCAGCCACCACAAACTACTGAAATTTCTATATTGTCTGCATCTTAACATTTAAATATGAAAAAAAAAAAACTTCTGTTCACAGTCATTTTACATATTGTCAGGATGGTGGCTATATGTTCGAATAGGGTAAAAGAAATTCTTATGCCTTCATAAAACACATTTTTGTTTACTTGTTTGTGACTATTTAAAACAAAATGTATAATAAGGGCTACCAGTATTGCATTGCAACGTTTATTTTTCATATTTAATTTGGAACCATTCAGAACTGTCTTATATGTGAAGACATATGAATGTGTTACGTAAAGATTATTAACAGTAATTCAAAATACTTGTTTTATATTGTTTTATCTATATCTATCTTAAAATGTTTAACCTGTTAACCATTACCTGTTCAAAACCTTGTAATTTTAATAATATTAAGCTCATTCCTTTTTTGCTTTAGACCACAATTTTTTTTGAAATTGTGAAAAAAAAAATTCTGTTGAACACTGAATACAGGTTTGTGTCAAAACAAGACAAGGCCTTTCGTTTTTGTGACATGACACAAATGTGTGCATACAACATACAATAATGTGCATACAATAATTAATTTCAGTCTTAAGTATGGCACCGTTTATTAAAAAATTAAAATTGTTTTTTTGAATAAAATAATTACATTTGACAAAACTTTTTTGTGATAGATATACCACAACTGAGACATTCTTAATATACAAACATTTTGGACTACTTGTGTTCTTTTAGATAAAATGTACAAACATTTTTGGCAATGATAAAATGTACAAACATTTTTGGTTTTTTTGTTGTTTGTTTTTTGACCATACAAAACACATTTTTGCAAACATTTTAGGCAACAAATGTTTTTTACAAAATAATATGGAAACATTTTTTATTACTTTTTTAACCTTAACATACAAACTATTTGGGTTATGAGTGTTTTTTACTGAAAGTCAAGGCAAGGAAAGTTTATTTGTATCGCACCTCTTATACACAGTGGCAATTCAAAGTGCTTCACATAGGAAAAATCATTTAAAAGCATTAAAACAATAATAAACCTTTAAACATTCCCAAGATCTAGAACCTCAGAAAGGCTTGTTTCAAAGAATGGTATAAATAAAAGCTTTAGAGGTTTAAAACAAACAAAATATCTTCTAACAATAAGTGTAAAGTTTAGAGCTCAATCATTGGCACGAGAGAAGAGAAAAAAGTTGTATTTATATATATATAAGTCTGAGATCCTCAATTTGTTCAGGTTCTATGCAGCATAACAACTAAGTAATGTGTCACCATGTTTAGTATGGACCCTGGGTTCGACTAGCTGACCTGCGTCCAGAGATCTAAGAGATCTGCAGGGTTTCTATTCTGTAAGCATGTCTGAGATCCAGGGCCAAATCCCAGAATATTTTTATCTTTAAATCTTTCATATCCAACAAACTATAGTTTACTTTAAAATTTCCCCTCAGACATCTTACACATTTTCCTCTTAATTGCTTCAGATCTCGTCGTATCCGGAATACTCGTCATCTCCAGTTTTCCAGATGCCCAGGACATCATTGAGAGATCCTCCAACCCCCACAGCAGGCTACTCCAGCACAGAGGAACCCTCTCCACCTGTACAGTCCTCAGCCTCTCTAATAAAGGCCATCAGGGAAGAACTACAGAGACTCTCCCAGAAACAAGTTGCAATAGTTGGTTACCACAGCTGAGAAATACTCAACCCAGATCCTGGCTAACCTATGCCTACAGCTGGCAAACAGGGTGATGCTACTTTTAACATGTTCACTAATCCCTCACTACAGATCCTTAATGGAGCCAAGGTTTGATAAATCCTATTCCTGTATTCATTTACCATTGAACTGATAAGAAGAGATACACTAACCTCATATTGGTGTCACAAAAAAGGTACCAGTAATATTGTACAGTACATGGCTGACTATTTCACACATGGAATTAACCCATTCCAGCATTTACTAAGGAAAAGATGATTCATATGAACCATATCTAAAATACATCTCACCCATTAATTTATGATAGTAATTATTCTATGGTAAATTGCATGCTACTGATTTGGTAAAAGAGTAAAAGAGAAAGTCTCAGTCGTAAGACCCCGTGTTTCTCCAGAGCCATTTCTATATGTCCATAAAAGTGCTTCCTTCAGAAGGGTCATTGTCCAGCACTCAACTTTCTCTGGTGCTTTATCTCATTATCTGTTCTCATTATATGGATAAGTGATGCTCAAAACTGAACACAGTTTTCAGTCTTTAGATTTGTCTTTAATTTTGTTTTATAATTTTATTACTTTGTTTGTGGAAGTTCTAGAACGGTTTGAGGTTTAGTTGACAAAGAGTGACATAGTCATAGTATCAATTATTTTAAATTTACATAAAGAATTTGCATAACTGATGAATGTTGGAGGAACAAATAGAAAACTAACTTAAGCAAAAGTTAAATGCAATAATAATCAGACTTCATTCAAATTAAAACACTCAAGCTTAACCTCCATATCTAGTTCCTGTAAATAAACCAGCAAAAGTCGTTTTATGTACTTTTATGCTGCCTGACCTTCACAGCAAGAAGGTCCTGAGTTAAATCCCTAATGGGTTGGTCGGAGTTCTGTTTGCCATTTGCATGTTCTCCCTGTGTCAGTGCGTGTTTCCTCTGTGGGTCTAAGAGTTCCTACCATAGACTAAAAAAGTGCAGTCAGGTTAATTGGAGATATGGACTTGCCTACGGGTGAATTGGTGTGTGTGGGTGTATGCAAGTGTCTGTAGTGCAATGGACTGGTCAATGGGCTTCATCCAGGGTATCTCTGTGTGGCTTGTACACACTGACAGACTAGGATAGGCTTTAGTAAACTCAAGTCTGATTGGATATGTGTTTGAAAAGTTCTTTCGAATAGTTAACTGATTAAAGATTAAGTAACATTCTTCCAAAGGCAAATGAAACTTTACCTCATTTAAAGAGAGCATTCACCCTTTGATAGGTGCACAGTAATCTCACACAATTTTCACCAGTACAAAATGAGTTCACATGATTATCAGCTCTGTCCACAGAGAACCACACCCTGACCAGCACTATTCCTTGACTCTTTTGCAGACCACCTCAGTCATCATAAGAAAAGACCCTAACCGGCTTGTTCAATGCAATGAACAGTCAATTGTTGTTCATATAGCTGCTTAGCAAAGCTGTGACTCCATAAGTACAATTTTAATGTTTCACTCTCCTATAAGATTCAAATGAGAAGTATTACAGTTCCTGTAATTAATTGTCAAATGGCATCCCCCCCCCCAAAAAAATACATTAATCTACATTAGTAATGATATGTGAAAAAATGAGCAGTTTAACTCATTGGATACCTGAATGTGTAATTCGGGCTTTAGACCTGTAAATGTTTTAAATAGTATATTGATACCAATGCCATTTGCAATAAACCTGTAGCGGTAAAAAAAACAACCTTCTACAGGCCTTTTAGAAACCAGCATGTCATGTGGACCCCTGAGCCAAAAAGATGCTAGTAGAAAAGCTTTGCGTTTATTTGTCTGGTTCCAATGTGTTAGAAGTTTATAAAGCACCTAATCTTGTTCATTATGTGTGTAAAAGCATGACACTGGGTTCTCTTTGGCATGTATGTTTTAAAAACAGAAGATTTAACATCACAAGCAGCATTTCTTAAAGATACAGTGGCTGTTTTGAGGTAAACACTCAGCTCATTTTTTAGCCCCACCCTTTCAGACTGTGCAATAGGTAAAGCTTTACTTTTGGGAGTTGATCATGACTATGTTGTAAAACAGGACGGTATATTAAAACGGGATTATCGCCCTCTGTTATAACAAGTTTGGTCCTGGGCTACAAATTCTATTCGGACGACTAAAAACAAAAAGAATTTTAAGGTCACTTGTTTGTAGGCATTAAGCAGGGACCTGGATACAGAACAGAAAAGGACCCAGACTGCCACCTGTACCATACACAACACAGGATTAATATACAAAAAAAGATTTAGTCAGATGACCCAGACTGGAGGAAAGGTGGTTATCATTTTCCTGGTCTCATAACACTGACCATTCAAGATGCTGGAATAATTGTATTTGAAGTTTGTTTTGCCAGTGGTTCGTGAGAGTGGGCTGTGCTGTGAGCTGATGTCTTTGTTTAGATTAGACCTCGCTTAGTGGTTATCCCTGTGTTAATACTACTCAGTTTAAAGCTGTATGTTTTGCACATTTTTCATCTTTGCACATGGTGGAAGTGCAATTTTCAAGCAAGAAAAAAAATATATATAAGGGTTTAAATAGCGTATAGATTGTTAAAGAAATGTTATAATAATTACATCTAGATGTATTCCTGAAGAGCACAATATTATTAGATGTCAATTAGATTTAATTTATTTTTAATGCTATACAATGTAAGTACTTAAAATATTGGACAAAGTATTAGTATGATATTCATAAAAAGACCAGATCACTGTTAAGTCATATAGGTGGTTTTGCTCGGTAGTCCAATAGGCAATCTGTATTTACGTGTAAACAATCATGGTGCCATGAGCTTATGTGACAAAGTGATTCTAATGCTGCATTCACATCATAATGAAATAATCAGACTTTCTTGTCAGACCTCAAACTCACAGTACATGACTTTCCGATCTGTCAGTACGCTGTGCAGTTCACACTACATAACTCTTGTAATCTGGAGACTTTTAAGTCATTGTAGTTTTTAGTCACACACTACTCATCAAACATTTATAGGAATTGTAGCTGGGTCTGTCTGGTCTTTCAAACTACGATTTGTTATGAAAATACATAAATCTAAAATCTCGATACATTTTATACTACAGTCTATTTTGTGTTTATGGTTTGGTGAATGATTTGAGCAGTTCACAAATAGCGATCTAGAGATGATTTCCGATCCCTGAGTGAACAACGATTTGCCTCCAACTGTTGGTGACAGGGTATAAATTATGTAGTGTGAGCTAGTTATCACACACTCACACACATATGGTTGAAAAGATAGCAAAAATAATATAATTACAAATTCCAAAGGCAATCCAGACAACAATTCAAACTTTAATTCCGTCTAAAATAATTAAATTAAAGAACATTTGATATCAGTTTGGTAACAGGAGTGAGGAGGCAGGTGCATATTTATCTGCAGAAGTAAAATGTACAAAACAGTTGCATGATTAGTCTTCATGGAGAAAGTTAAGATACACAACACAATAGAATCCTCGTCATATAAACAGAATTATATGGGATAATTTTAACAGTTTTTCTGATTTCATCTAAATGATGTGAATGCAGCATCAAGCCCCTGCTATGTTTTGCATTGTACACAAGGCTATTTGTTTATTACTTAAACATTTGTTCTGCTATATTGCAGTAAAGTAAAAGCTTCTATGTACCCTCGCAGGCCTTAAGTAAATCTGCATGTTGAATGATGCTTTATTTTGTTTAATGTTTAAATGTCTGTATGGGCATGCTAAATATATATGATTGCAATGATGTGAAACCAAGCTTGATAGATTTTGTTCAACTTGAGTGAATCCTGTTAATTGGTATCTGAAACTAAACCTGAATGCTAAAAGCACATATGAATCATCCTAATCAACAAAGAAAAAAACATTATTTTCCCCATATATAAATGTGAATTATATTTTTGAAGTCATTAAAAATAGCTTTCTGACAAAATTATATTATACATAGTTGTAATTTATTTATGACATTCATTTAAGAATTAAATCGTGTATTGAGAAGTATAGATGGCTCTATGGTATGTGCAATTTCTTTCAAAATTATTTGTTTAATATCACCGGATGTTACATGTATAACTTTCTATAATATATCTGTCAGGGGTTGGCAGTCTGTGAACTAACTGAGGCCCACTGGAGTGGCACACACGTCTCTACTATAGGCTTATTTTTTACAATACCTTAAGCTATGGTGTGGCCCACAAGATTGGTCTTATCCATTGTTGTGGCCCCACTGATACAAACATTGTAAACCATTTGCTTTGAATAAACATGTTTAAACTGCATTTACTTCATTTCCATTTTTTGTATCAATAAAATGAATATATCAGGTAGTGTAACTATTTGACAACAGATGTTTGTTTTAGACTGTTACACAAGCTGGTATGGTGATACCGTGCAGTGAAAACACTTGGTACTATGGTTGTCCAGGTGGTGTGACTGACCAACTAAGCCAGTGTTTCTAAAACTGAGCTACGGGTATCATTCTCGATAGCTTGTAATGTCTGTTGTATGTACTGAAAGGAAAACCAGTGTGTTTAATGCCAGTGCAAACTTAACAAAAACTTTATGTTAAACGACTTTCATGTTTATGTTAAAGAATACTACACTGTGTGATTTTAAATATAAGTAGTATAATAACAGTAGGCTATACAGACACCTTCACAGTAACCAACTTTTCAAAACAACATTTTAAGTGCCCTAATAACTTGTCTATTAACTTGATTTTTAAACTTAATAACTTAATTAGATTGAAAAGATAAAATAACACTTAATTGGTACTGTTGACACTACAAAGATATGTTCTACATGTTTTTGTAGTGTTACATGATTTTATCATTTTGTGTGATTGCATCAATTACATTTTTGAAAAAGTAAAAATGATTATATAATTTTTTAACAAATACAAATTGTGTTTATGCTTTAACATGATTGATAACAGTTTTAAAATGTAATAAGACATTTGCTATATTAATGTCATCATCTATATGTAGTTACTTTCTGAAAATGTATTCTTCTTGACTTCATGATATCAGGAAAGATCTAATACACAAATGGTCACTTGTTACATTATGTCCATGACTAATAAGGTGCTATTAACAAAGTTTCTGGCTGTGGTTTGTGTATAATTTAAATAGTATAGTAACTAACACTTGAATACTGTAACATAAATACTAACACAACATGGGACAGATGATCGCTTACTTTTAGGATTGCAATACAAATGATTTTAGATTTAACAGATTCATTCTATAGTCACATTCAAAAGACATATTTAAATTTCTCGCCCATGTTGTTTTCTCTTATATTTTGGATAATGCCTTTCTGTATTTTCTGTATATCATCTTTCAAGTATTAAATCTAATAAAACAATAATTAGAATCATGTGTTTTAAAGTGAACAAACAGAACTGAGTTTCCCCACTTTGTTTGCAGTCTTATACAGTAATAAAATCATACATCATAATCAGCATCCTGATAATCTATTTTAAAATCTACCCTCCACCCACTTGTAATCTTCAAACAATTCTAAACTCAAGTCTCTTGTTTTTCCTAGTAAACACAAGACAAGCTGCATTCAGAAAAAAAACCTGTTTGACAAGTGAGAACTAGCAGCAGTAATCAGAGCCAAACCCCTTTAAAACAACAAATAGGATTACACCTAGACAGACTGTCCTGAAACACTGGGTAGATAAGTATATGTATGAACGAATGAATCGACTTTATGCAGGGACTTCCTAATTGAATGTATGTGGATAATTCAGTTCCACTTGTGTGGAGGTGTTGTACATAAACTGCTGTCCATGTGTGACTACTGTACTGTAAAAGAGCAACAACGACAGTCTTTACACTTGTCCTGTGTCTGTATTGTATCAATTCCTGGTGACATTTATACCACACATATTTACTGTTTGCAAATCTTTGACAAACATGTTCATGTATTTGCATTAAGCATGCAGTGTTTTGCAAAAGTATTCACTCCCTGGAACTTTTGCAATTGTATTTGTGTTACACCTACAAACTTTTATAAGTACAATTTTGTATGATCGACCAACAGAAAGTAAGTTGCTTTGAAGTGAAAAGAAAATGATGGTTTATATCTTGGAAGAAGCAACTCTGGTCAGGTGAGAAAATCGAAAAATGCAAACGCCATGTAAACGCTATATGAAAACTAAACACATACCCTCAACACACAATTCTATAAGTTTTGTAAAAAAAAAACAAAACTATAAATTCATTTATAATCATTTACTTTTCATTTTATATCGACTTGATACTTTGTGTTGGCGTTCTAAAATATTTAAGTTTGAGGATGTGAAAAAAATGGGAACAGTACAAGGGGGTGAATATTTTTCAGTGACCACAGCGAATGTTAACAGCCAGAAGATGGAGGTGATAAAATAAAACTTAAAAAAAATTGTTGAAGAAAACTCCTTTTACATTGAATTATTCATTCATAAGCAATACTGCATTTAAACTTTGGGACACTTATACTAGCGCACCCTGCTTTTCATTATTAAGGCCATTTTTTCAGGCAAATATGGCCTAGTAACTGAGATAGTTTACTGGTAATAAAAATGTTGTTGGTTCAACAATTGCCGATGTAAAATAAATTAATAGGGCTTATGTATGCCCCATTCTGACCCCGAGACCTGGCACAACATACCTGGTTGCCCCTTAGTCAACGAGGTTGCTAAAATATCTTTGTTAATACCAGCCATTAACATTCCTATACTGTGAGCTGTAAGACTGAATCTTTAAAAACCACAAATTGGACCGGGAGGGCCCATTCAGGTAAAGGAATCGTAAAAAAATGAGTTCAGCTTTATCTAGCATCCTTGGTGTACATCATCATTGCTGGTTGGTTGGGTGTCATCCTGGATACTTGAATGAATGAATCAGGTTGCAACAGGAAGGGTATCCGGCGTAAAAGCAGACCAAAGCTCACAATCTGATATGGCGGACCAGAATGATAACCGAATGTCCTGCATGTGCCTTTAACTCACAAGTCCAGCCTCCTGCTGCTCATTGCCTCCTGAACAGTGTTTACCTGTCTCAGGTACACTAATACTCGCTTTTAAAAGTGTACAGTTGGTTTTAAACAAACAGACAGGTGATATAATTCATGTGAGAAAGCAACCTGTCTGTCTATTACATCGTTTTAGTGCTTGTTATCATTAAGAGGTCGTTGTCGTTACTTATTTATCTAAATCTCGGTACCAAAGATTCGTCAGTTTGTACAACGCTTTAAGTGATAAACTTCGGAACGAAATAAATATTTAACTTATGCTAAATACATTAAAATAAGTTAAACATCGTTAACAGTTTGTGAGCTTTAGACCATTTTTAACCATGCGTTTGTCTTTGTTTGGTAAACGTGATGAGGAAGTAATTACTTGGTAGCCTAGTAGTTGAGATGATGGTGCTCGAATTACACGCGTAGTCTGTGTATTCAACGTGACATTTTATTATTATATTAGACATAAATATATTAACATATGCTCCAAATGTTAATGTTGTTTCGTTAGTTCGTTTTTATGGTGATATGTGGTAATAAAACACTTGAGAATGAGTACTAGTGCTGCGGTAGGTGCCATTCATTTACAGGAACTGGAGGAGCAAGAGCAGCCTAACACTACAAACTCACCTGCTGAAGAAAATAAAGGTATAACATTTTAACATTAAAAACTCTAAAGCCTTATAAACTAAAGTTAGAATTATTTAAGTCTCGTAACATAAGTTATTTACTCTACATTCACGTATTGGCTATTTTGTTCGAATCTCAATATTGGATTCAGCTGTATAATCATCAAGCTAGTCTTTTTCTAGCTGACCTAAAAACTACCCATCCATCCCTTAGACCAAACCTACTTTTATAACTGCCTAATCCTATTTTAGGGTTACGGTGGGATACCGACTGGGCGAATACACTAAACACCTGAACAGTCCACTAGTCTGTTGCAGGGTACAGAGACAATGACACACACAGCACGCGCACGATGATTTCAGTATCTCCAAATAACTTGACTGCATGTCTGTGGAAGGAAACCCTAAACTCACACAGACATGCGGAGAACATGCAAACTTCACAGAAAGTCTTACTTGGAAATCGAACTGGCTGTGACTCGACTGTGCCACCCACCACAAAATGACATTTGAAAACAGAAATTAATAATCAAATCAAATCAAAGTTTATTCGTCACATACATAATAATGGGGTGTCGTTATGATTTAAGGAACTCTGGAACTTCCTTTCCTCCCCGCTCAATCTCTTAACTTACTTAATTCAAAACTCTGCTTAAAACACATTTTACTCAACGACTTTCATATTCAGATCCTTTTGTTATTCTGTACTAATATTTGTGTGAATAAATATCTGTTTGCATCCATTTGTTATTGTTGTACAACATCTCTGTTAAACGTGTTAAGTTCAACTTATTATTACTTAAAAATCTGCTCTTTCAAGCATCATTTACAAATCTAACAAAATACGTTGACTTTTTTACATTTTTAAAAATAACCACACAAACTGTAATTTGCCAATATTGTATGATTACACATTTATAAATGACAATGTGTAGTAGACAGTTATTGGAAAATAAAATATTTGTATATTTTATTATTTATATTGATCAAAACTAAAACAAGTTTATAGCATATCAAAAGCATAGGCTTAGGTGATTGCAATATTATAATAGATTTCTGAACTTCAGGTAACGTTAACGTTATGTTTTAATGTGCGAGCATAAGTTAACTATTGTACTGTTATCAACTTCTAACCAACTGGTGAAATAACATTTACTTTTTCATGTTATCCCCTTTTCTATTTTTTGTATTAGAAGT
>JAOUQU010343236.1:0-34803 GCA_028566735.1 Ammoglanis amapaensis
CAAGACCCTTAACCCTGTCTGTCTCATTGTAAGTCGCTTTGGATAAAAGCGTCGGCTAAATGCATGTTATTTATTTAAATACACACACTGTGAAGTCACTGACAAACATCTGATTGCTGTACATGATTCTTTAAACACTTCGGTTCAATCTTCCAGAATATTCCAGAATATTCCTGACTGAACTTGGTCGCACGTGTGCCCGTCACGCGACGAGAGTCGCTGTTTCCGATTCATGATGGTTTGCACGGTTGTAATTGAAAACCACTGCGGTGAAAGCATGAAATGGCTTGATGCACAGCACGCGGTGGATTGTTCGCATTCTCGTATGTGAGAATCGAGCGTCGTTAGCAACCTGATAACGGGCGCAATCTCGCTAGATGGCCCCACTTACAGCAAAATAAATGGAAGGCAGGGTAATAAGACGCAATGAGACTAAGACAAAATGAGGCAGTATATTAAAACCCTCTAGCCGCCGCGTGCTAGCGCCCGGGTGCATTAGCGCTCCCCGTCATTAGCTTCACGAGCTGTAATTTAAAGAAATATAGTGTCCTCCGGGCGAGAGAGGGGCCGGGCAAACTTTTCTCTCTGAGTTATTAGTTAGCTGTTCTTTTATTAAGGTGGATAATGAATACTCCGAACTGTCTAATGCCATCGTTTTACAAAGTCCGGCTCAGTGGAAACGAACCAAAAGAGAATATTGATCCCGTCTTAATCGTGTGGAAAAGAAATGCCAACGGAAATGACTTTCTTCGTGTAGAGAAAGGCCTGCAGTGCAGTAGACCCTGGTGCGCTCAAATCTACGGTATAATTGGTTTCTGAGGACCTCATCAGTGCGTTCACATTCACGACCAGAAAACTCTTACGCTGCATTCGTACCGTTGTTGCACCGCCCCTTTCCATTCCATTGCTTCCATCGTTCGCTGCTTTGGTAAGCTCGTCGCTGCTCTCTAACGACTGACTGACCGATTGTTTCTGCGTCCAGTCAACGCCATCGTGATGCAGAGCCCCCCCCCAGTGGGTTTGATTCAGACTTTCGAAGTTCCTCTAAGAATACTGCTTTATTAAATGCTTTGAATTATTATTTAATTACTAATTATGGAATTTCGTAGACCCTAACCTCTCCGGTGTAAGGTCATCTTTTTGCTTTCGGTAAACATGTCGATTTGAGTTTTCAACCTTTACATTACACCACACGTTCTCACCTCTGGGAATCGAAAAACGATTCGTAAACAAGAGGTCGTTTCACAGCCGTACTTGAGAACGCTGGACGGAGGGCAGCAGATACTCCGGTCGGATCCGAAACGATCAACACCGGCGGGCGAAAGCACCAAAAATAATCTTTCGGAACGCAAAAATCAATAAACAGTCATGGATTGCATGTTTTCCCCGGTCGTGCAGGGATCGTAGCTGACCTTCCTGAACGTTCTCCCGACCGAACGCTGTCAGATGAAGTTAGAGAAGTTTCGATCTTATCTCTGGAAGAATCACATTCGCTTAAGATGGACTCATCTGCTCATCAATTACAGTAAAACAACCCCCGACGTGCCTCTGGCTCGACTTTGGCTCGAGTGCTGCTATAGATTTGCCCGCTTTGTCTGTTGGAATCTGCTGAAGCGAGAGAAAATGTAGTATTACCGGGGGGTTCAAACCACCCAGGAAACGCAAACAAAGCATCTCAAGTCACATTCGCACCGGTTTCTCTTTCACATCTTTATATTAGCACCGATCAGAAGTCATGTGTGGTAACTAGGGAAGGGGTCTTCACAAGACGAACTGTGAATGTTTTATGAAATTTGAATAACACTGTTTCAACAATGGAAACACCACAACCACAACTGTGTGTATTCTGCCCCGGGTACCTCGCGGGCCACCGGGTTCATATTTGACTTGCTCGGCGTGAGTCACCGGGCTGAGACTTGGCAAAGAAGAGTAAATCGAGTAAACATGACCTTCCATTTAGAAGATTAGTCTCGTTCTTTAACCTGTGTCACCTATCGGCCCAGAGATCTGGAGCCGAACATACACGGGAGGCTTAATTTAATAAGCACTGTGGACAGGACATGTCTTCCATATGAATATGAGCGGCCTAGATCATGCAAACTAGCACCAAAGAGACCGGAAACCTTTTTGTTTCATTTATGCCTTATATGTTGATGATTGAAGATCATTCCCCCCCCCTGTAACCAATTATGGTTTCCTATTCAGATCTATCCATTCAGAAGTTTAAATTAATGTAATTGAATTTGACGAATTAATTTATGACCGCAGTGTATTTGTTTTTACAGTCATGACACAGTGGAGACATTTTTAAGCTTTAAATGTGATTGTGGGGAATGTTACGATATTTCATTCTAAAGGTGAGATTTTGACATGTTGCATACAGCTGCAAAAGTAAATACCAGCTGCAGTCAGCACAACGCTCCGCACTAAGTCAGTATTACAACGGTTCCCATAACGAACGCTGAAAAATACAGATCATGTCCATTAAGAAATCTCTAGCATGTCTTATCCTAATCAAATCCTTGGATGGTCGGCGCACTGATGTTGGTCA
This sequence comes from Ammoglanis amapaensis, assembly GCA_028566735.1. Classification (NCBI taxonomy): domain Eukaryota; kingdom Metazoa; phylum Chordata; class Actinopteri; order Siluriformes; family Trichomycteridae; genus Ammoglanis; species Ammoglanis amapaensis. The sequence continues at coordinate 2,552 of JAOUQU010343236.1, forward strand.
AGAAGTTCTCGACAGATTTGCTGGTTCATTTCAAACTTGTTTAGCGAGGCTGTTGGAGTAAGGGCTTTTTGATCCGCCATATCTCCATAAACCTTCATGCCTTTGGCTGTTGATGCAAAGATGGTCCTCTTAGAACTGTGCTCAACTGTGTATATGGACGCCTGAGAGTAGCTCATCTTTGGACCCGACCACAAAGGGTAGCCATCTATGGACCACTTTTGATAGACCATGAACATCTCACAAAGATGAAGTTTTGGAAATGCTCAGACGTGGACGTCTAATAAACACAATATGTCAAACATACGTTGACATCAACTTTGAGAAATATCAATATTATATTATGTTGTGTATGTATAATTATATGTATGTACAGTATTATTATTATTATGTATTATAAAGTCGGTTTGATGTCCATATGTGCAGGAACTGGAATTCCCATCTTTATTGATTTTTTTTTTTAACTAATTATAAACGGAGACCCAAATAACACGACACAGGAGGCTTTTTATTTCCTGAAAAGAATGATGTGCACTTTGATAATTTTATACAACATTTATTAGCCCTGTTTAAACTGTGAGAAAAGGGGAGATTGGCAAAAAATGAGACGACATTATCTCAACAATCCTTGGGCTGAGTTCTATTCACAGAGAGAGCTGGATTGCTTTTCCGTTTCGACATTATTACACATTATTCTGGATGGAATAATTTAGTCGGAACGTCTGCGCTGGGGTTCTTTCCTCACTCGGTGTGAAAGAACAAAGAAATTATGCTAACAAGCTGGCTTGGTGGATGAACGAGGTATGAAAGACGCTCTCGCCTGATCTGGGCGTCAATACAAGCAATCTTTGATTTTCTGGACTGGCAGGATGACTAGGGATGTCCCATATTGGTTGAAAGAGCATGAATGAGACCACCCAGACCCCCTGACACGTCCTTACATGTTGACAGTAGATATCGTATTCACAGCAGGAGTGTCATGGCTCTAGTTGGCACTGGGCACCCTGTCTATTCAGGTACGCAACGGACACAACAGCCTGACCAGGGGGGGCGTCTATCTCAGCACAATGATACTGATACACAGCCTTCATCAAGAGCGTTTAGGAGTGTGTCTGTGGGAGTTTGTGCCGTTGACACCATCCTATTTAATGTTCTATCGATCCCATATGCTTAATCGGAGGTCAGACCCTCATAAAACCATGACTTTATGGACCTGGCTTGGTGCCCAGGAGTAAATCTACACAAGAAGGTAAAAGGCCCTTCCTCAAACTGATGACACATTTATTAGATAGGTAAGGTTAGGTAATTTTATAGATCACTTGACAATGGGTGTGGCCGAAAGTCCTGACCTCAGGAATAAGAAACCAATTCAGGTTCTGTTTCATTTATTCCTCTACATGTCTTTCCCCCTCCGACCGGTAAACAGTACCTTGCTGATACTTTTCACCTGTGCTTTCTGCACAGACATTTATCTGCTACTCAGGGACCTTGCACAGTCTAGTCCAGTGCTCCCACCCCATATATTAACAGTTTCAGCATTGAGCAGCATTGACGCCTTTATCCAAAGCAACAGCATTTGAAGCAATTAAGGGTTAAAGACCTTAACCGACAGTGATAACTTGGCTTGAACCGGGGGCCTTCTGCTCTCTAGCCCGGTACCTTATCCACTCAGCCATGGCCAGGTTGTTTGAACCAATGAGTTGAACCTATTAGCATGCCAGCTATTTACTCTCTGTGTTAAATTGTCCTTGACGAGCCAGAATTTGTGATAAATGATACATGTTGCACATTCACACAGTTTAAAAATCAATGAAGAACTCGGTCCTCTGCATTCATAATTTTCACCAATATTTAGTTTAGAATTACTGGGCGCACTTACATACTGAAAGTATCTAAGATATTTAGTTGTGCTTCTTTTCTCAGGAGTAGGGGGAGTCCTGTACAGATTACTAGATCACTGTTTTCCCCGAGTGCTACGATTTATAGAACTGCCTGTGACTGCAAAATTAAGAAGAGAGAGAGAGAGAGAGAGAGACCTGGGTAGCGCATCATTTGTCTTCCCTCATACGTCTCATATGTATTCACTTAGTAGCTGTTTCCACATTCAGCAGGAGCTATTCCCAGCCTGCATTAGGTGTGATAACTCAGTCCCGAGGCACTTAAGTGTAGCCAAATGCGAGAGTCCCGCTCAAAGCCAGAATGAAATATTTTACTCATCACGCAGACACTTCTGCTCGCCGGCCTCCTTAAAGAAGAAGAGGAATGGAAATCTGTATGTGTCATTAATTCTCAGAACGAGATGGAATCTTTAGCCAGGAGTAAGCGAATGCTTGTTGTCTGGCTGTAACGTATTTGGAGCTAGACTACACCACAGGTTTTGGACTCTGGCCTAGTCACACTCGGCTTTGGATGTCAAAAGCGTTAGAGGTAAATGTCGTAATCGAGTTATTTATTCATTCGGTTTGGATAAAAATGAGTCTCTGTGTCTAGCGAGCTGATGTTAGCCGACTAGTAAGATTAACTTCGATGTCCTCAGAGGGACGGGCGACATATTTGTCGTACGCTTCCAGCCACAGAGAGGAGAAACAAGAAAGTCACACTGCAGAAAGTTGCTCTGAATGACAGCATCTGGGTTCGAACTCTTCAGCTCATAGATGGAACTGCTGTATCCCCCCTCCCCCATATTAAAAACAAAGATTTATCTAATTATTAATTACTATTTGTTCATTCTGTTGGTTGCCAGGTCCCATTCTGAATCCTTAGTAAAGCTACTTACCGTCTGTGACTATAGTCTTGCTCGCGACCAGGCCAAGGGTGAGACCTGAATACGGTTAGGTGTCTGAATACTTTCCTCCACATCCACATTTATCCTGCTCGTTGACCCATGGTCCGTTAGCAGCTCATTTGTAAGCACCGGCTGTATTTTCAGTCCTGACTGGAAAAAAAAAATCCTGGCTGACTAAATTCGACCGGCCTGGTAAAATATCCCCCAGATAAGCATTAACCCGGAGTTGGATGAGGTTTCTAGTGAGGTTCAGCACTACAAAGCGTCGGCAGCTTGCGTTAATAATTATTCTATGCAAATGGAAAGGAAATACCTGGGAGCAACAGTTAATCACGTCCTGTCTTCAATGGCTAAACATTCATACAGCAGATTTAACAGACATTTTTTGGCTCTGTTCGCTGCCAAGCTGCACATCCTCACACTAGCAATCAGCCAGCAGGGTGGCCGGGCCGACGTGACCGACGACGTCTGAGGATGGTACGGTGCTTTGGTGGGTATGCTGTATCAGGTGTCGATGGCTCATTCCTGGTACGAATGGAATCGTCTGACACTGACTGACTCAAGAACAGCCGATTTCAACCAGACATGATTAAGATCGCCGGGAACGTCCAATCATCCACACCCTCCAGCTGCTGTGGTAAGCACTGTGGTCAGCATGGCTCCAGATCCCTGTCAGAACCCAATAGGACTCTGTCAAGCTGGATGTTACGAGTGACTTGAGTATTCGGGATCTGGAGTGACCATGAGCTGGCCCTTAAGTATCACAAATTGCTCATTCGGATGTAGAACACGGGTGGAGACTGGTGAAGGTATTTATCACGCCACTGAAGTTGCCCCGCATTACATTAGCACGTTATTTAGGGAACTTTTAGCCAAGCTCTGGTCTCGAAACATCAATCGGCTTGATTTCCCCGTAGGAACCCTCACTCATGGGCTATTATAAAAACGCTACATCAGGCATCAAGTGCGATTCATCACAGCGGGGCAAATCTAATTAGATAAAATCGGGACAGAAATAGGATTTGTCCTTAGCCATTTTATTGACAAATGTTAGATTTTATAGGTCTAGCGCCAGAGAGGGAGAAGGGAACAGTTCCGGGCGCCGTCACGTGCCCAGTATCAATCTGCGAAATGACTCCGGGCCCTCGGTAGACGGCTGCCTGCCCTGTCTGTCTTTATAAATCATCACACCCAATCTTTTTGACCTCTTTTTTTTATTCCATGCCTGCCCCTCGATAGAGGACCCTGTTCCACGTGTACGTATCTGCTGTAAAGATTCAGATCTCGACCTGGCTGGGGAGAGGCCGTCGGCAGACTGTGATCTGAGAAAAGGCTGCCACAACAAAGCCGCCCCAATCCCCCCCCCACCCCGGTTCTTTATATCAGCTCTTGGCTGCGCCCTTGAGCCCGAAGCCATCTGTATGCTGATTCGTATTAAAGCTAGAGATGAACTTCCACATCCGTCTATCAAGTCATCGTTGCGATTGATTTAAGCTCTCGGCTCAATCGTTTGTTAGCCCTTAGGACCTCCCCCCCCCCGCCCTACGGTGACCCAGCATAAAGTAATCTGTAAAGTGCATGCAAATCGGCTGCAAATAATTCGACAAAAGGCCGCCATGTGACCTTGACTAGTCTTGACTTCCCTCGAGGTCCTCGGCTCAATCGAGCAGGTTGAGAAATGTCTTCTCACAAAACGCCGATACAGGTTTGTCAGTAAATGATATTTAGGAATCAATACTGCCCAAACAATGGAGGATTGATTCCATAAATGCAGGATTTCAGCCCCAGGGTTGTTGACACAAAACAGAAAATGATTAATGTACCAAAGGCGATTGGGTGCAGCCCAAGGAAAGGAACTATTTTAGTGCTGTTGCTTTCATGTTAATTGAAACACGCTCGGTGCTCGGAGTGTATCGCGTAACGCTTGGAAATACGATGTGTTGTTTATAAAAACAGCTGCTGAACCACATGTTTGCGCTTTCACAGCTTCGACACAGCAACAGAATAATTATGAGCGACGTGAAGCCTGATTATTATCTGGATTATAGTGTTTTAGTTCAGCTTTGAGTGTTTGGGGAAGGCTAAGCTAGGCCAAGCTAGACTGATCCATTGAGGATGATCCAATATCAACAGAATGGGGGAACATTTTAAACATCCAAGCTACCGTAAGTTGGGAACAAGGTTAGCTCTCTGGTAGTGATACCAGAACCGTTCTTGTCATCAGAAGGTTTCTGGTTTAAGCCCTACATTTGTTATTGTTAGAAGCCAAGCAAGAGCTAGCTGATCGATGTCTGGAATGCCATGGATGGACTTTAAACCAGGTTCACTAAGCTTTTTCACGTACTAGGGTGTAAATTCTTAGACCTTGACGTTTATGGAAGAATTATTTCTATTACTTTTCTTTTTAATGGCTGATCTCTCAGATTCTCTTAGTCATTCTTCCAAGGCCAGAGTCTTTCTGTCAGTGAATTTCTGCACTCATCCACCTGCACCGACACTGAAGCCTCGAGTGAGGAATATGACACCATCATATTGGAAATATCACCAAGTAAATACACTTGCACAGTTTCAACGTCATCACATGCACCGGTGTTTTATAAAACACTGAGACTTACCTGCGTAGCGATCCGTACAGTCGGGAAGAGACGGCGATGCAGACAAAAGAGAGAAACAAGTATGTCAGTGATTGTTCTTTATTAAAACAAAATCGACAAACGTAGGATAGAACGGCTGGATTTGTCATTAGACATGTACAGTACAATGTGATTCTTTCTTGGAATATCTTAACTTGTATGGAAGATGAGGCCTGAGCGCTATGACATTGTCAGCCATTATATTAAGGGTCATGCTCAAGGATCCAACAGTGGCTGTGTAGCAGAGCCTGAATTCTTCACGGAGTCAATGTCAGATCCAATTAATATTTTTTTTTAAGTAATCTCAAGGGACATGCAAACTCCACACATACAGGGACCCGGACCGCCCTACCTGGGACTCACCATACTGCCCATAAGAGCTTCCTTGATGAATAGATTGCAATATATAAGCAAATGAAAAGGAATGTACCCTGCACCAGTAAGTTCCAACAGTGCTATCCTGTAGTCAACCGGTCTGGTACCTTAACCTCTAAGATGCTACTGCCCAAAATAATTCAGTGGGTTTATAAAGGTCCCTGCTGGCCAAGTGTATTTGTACTTTTGGCCACACTTTGTGTGCGGTCAAAAATAACTATTCTTGTCATCAAGGTTGGTCTCGATTGAACAGCGTCATTAGACAAACAAGTAACACATCCATCCAGGTCACTAAAAACACTTTGGAGTACACACCTGGATCTCCGCCATATTGGGAAAAAATTAAGAAGATACATTTACATTGCCTTCGAAACACTGACCCCTGTAGTCTCGTTGAGGCTTCGTTATGAGGCCCAATACAGAGAGCTGGACCAATTCTGTACTCACAAATGATCAAATCAGAATTCATGATAATCTGCCAACAAGGGTATCGACCAGGCACACCGGGGACCCAGAGTTCCTGCTGGGACAGTATGGGGCAATGCCAGACCGGGAGAAAGATGAGCGAACTCCTGTTGGTCTTGGTTTCAGCTTTATGAAAAAAACATGAGCGGATTGGAGAGCGAACACGAGGAATTAAGTGACACGATCGTTTAAAGCATTGCTCTTGGAAGCTTTTTTTGTAAATGTTTGCTATAGTTCTGTTTTAAATAAAAAGTGATGAAGGATTCCTCTGGATAAATGATGATGGCTGTCGGGCACCAACGCCGGCGAAGATCACAGCCTGACCACAGCGAGGCTGGCTGCCAAAATCAAAGTGCCTTTGTGTTTAGTGTTAATGCAGGCATTCACGTTACAGTGCAAATATGTTTACGGGTGGAGTCGTGAACCCGCTCTGTGATGACGGTGCAGAACAGAAGTAGAGGGGTGGAGGTTATGGATTGGATGAAATCATAAACATGATGTTTAGACATTTTTATTAATTTCCAAAATCTCAAGTACAGTTTGAATGCTGATCGTCTTAACGGCTCAGGTCACCAGGTTTACTGGGACCAGAACCTGGCACAAATAATACCCATAACCCCCCAAAACGTGCTTAAAAGTATCTATTTTGATAGTTAAACCCAACTGTCTTCAGTGCAAAATGCACTAGATGTGGGGTTTCAACGAATCACCAGTGCCAATGCTTTATTATTGACATCATTCTTTATTCATCCTTTATTTTAACCAGGTAAATCATTAAACAACATGTTCTTATTTACAATGATGGCTTAGCAAGTAGCTGAAGCTACTCGCGTACACATACTTACACATACATATATGTACACACACACACACACACACACTTAAATACATAGACAATATAAAAAGCAAACTACCAAACGTTTAAATTGTGTTAAAGCAAGTGAACAAATCTCCTTAATAAGATTATTTTATTTTAAAATAAAAAATAACATTGAAATAAAAGATTCAAGTCTGCAATGTTTTTTAAGTGTATTCCGGTTTAGAGCAGCTGCCGACTGATATAAAGAAGAACCATTAAACGTCTTTGTTTTAGAGGCACAATCAATCAATGAATATAATAAATAGATTCACACAAAAATAGAACTGAATGAATTAAAAAAGAAATGATCATAATTGAGTTTCATTTTGTATCCTGATACCCAGTATTGTTAATCGTATGGTATCGTAGGAAAGGTGTATTGTGACATCCCTATTAGCGCGACAGGCTAATGCGGTAGGGAGATTTGGTGCTACTGGGTTGAGAAAGATTTGGAAGAAAATGTAAAATCACAGATGTTTTTAAACCTCTCTGTGGAAATAGGAAATAAGTAAGTAAAATAAATCTATTTGTTTTTTGTCATTCTAAAACATACTTGATTAGAAGAATCTGCATAGTAACTGCACCCAGAAGAGCCGAGTGCTGCAGAGGTACGAGAACCTGTCTGGAATATATTTGTAGGCCACTTCTCCTCAGGCTTTGTGTTCTGAAAGCTCGGCGTAAACAGATTTTTCTGTGTTTAGCACTATAGTGCAGAGTCGATGAAATAATCCACCCAAGGCGAGCTCCTTTGGAGGCCGAAACCCGAAAAGAGCGGTATCAAAAATAAATAAATAAATCAAAGAGCTAACAGGACGAGAGGAGGCCATCGTTATGACATCATCTGGCTCCCGGCAGCAGTCGCCCCTCCTGAGAGGATGGAAACGTCGGACTCCGCCGGGGTCTCTTTAATATTCAGACCGTGGAGTCGGCTTAAGCTCCGCACTGCGAGCGTATCAGGCAGCCGGCAATCAATCAAAAGCCTGAGAGAGAAAACAATACACGCTCGGATGGAAAAGAAAAGAAAAAAATAATGACCCCAGTTTAAGTTTTCGGCTCGCCATCGCTACAGAAGTCATTTAATACAAAGTGTCTGCCAATACTGATTTGATATTTCAGTCGTGTCACGAAAGAAACTTGCTGCGTTCAGAAAAAAAATCGTCATAGTAGTTAAGCAAGCAGTTTAGCAGCGACTTTAGCATTTTAAAGCACGGTGGTTTTCCAAAGACGAATCAAGAAATTCAATTTTGTGAGAAGTATCCGGTGCCAATGCATCCCTCAGGTGCTAGATGGGGTGTGAGGGTCAGTCAGAGTCAGTCTTGTGCCTTCATCCAATTTCTTGGCATCTGACGTAGCTCAATGTCTCGCTGGATATCGGTTTCTCAATCCAAAACTGTTTCGGATCAGATCGAGCACTTGAACGATGCCACAAACATTATACAGATGTCTAAATGTGAGTAGCATGCATGATATTATTTATTTGTAGATTTAAGGGTAAACAAAAGCATAACTAATTATATAAACAATAGATGGCGGATATATCTTGGCGGTATAGAAGACCGTGATCGAACGTTCATCCGTCACGTCAACAGACTTCATAACGTCATATCGGACATTATGGATTGAGAATCTGACGTAACTTAAGCACATATGTGAGTCAAGACAAGTGAGCGAATACTTTTGGTAATAAAGGTGTATGTAAGTTTGGGATGCACCTATTAAACAGAAATATGTCAGAACCAAAAGCTGAAATGACAGCAGCCTGTTAAAAACCAACAGTCCATCAAAAAAGTTTCCAGAAGCGATGCTGGTGGTGCGTCCGAAGTCTGAAGGTGGATGCGTATTCACGGACAGGATCTGCATATTCATATGGTTTTAAAATTCGAGGGTGAAACGAGGTGCAGCGTGGGTATCGTTCCATTATACGGAACAGCTACTTATAAAGTTATAAAGCCAAACTCATTTACGGCTCGTACGTGAAGTGTGATCAGTCAAAACGAGTGTTTGTCCGGGACACGAGGAGAGATACAGTCAGAATAAATGAGTGTACATCGGGGTCAATACGAAAGATGGAGTTGGTGGCGATTGTTAAGCTAAGTGCTCGGGACCGACCTGCGGTGTATTATGACTGTCTGATCTACGCTTTAATTACTTCTAGTGTGGGTGCCGTTCACGTAGCTCCGGCATGACTCGGCTAACCCCTGAATTAATTGATCCAGAGTTCCATGGATACAAGCACTAGAGGCGGCGTTGCCACTAGAGACACCTTTTCCAATCTGCAGAAATGATTGAAAATCCTCCCAAAAACAAAGAACAAGCAGATGATGAACAGAATATCAAACATAATAAATAAATCACTGTGACTTACAAATCGGTCATTATTTATGATCGGATGCACAACCCTTATACAGACAGTTATACAGAGCGATGTGCAACGGATAGTCCCGGTATAGTCCCGGGAAAATGTCAAATACAAGATTTATTACATAGTTTTAAATAAGGAACCAATTCCAGACAGCGACTAGTGAGCTGGAGGCTTTTGGTAGGTCATCACATGTATCTGGAGCCACGACCATCAAGGGGGTCCCGATTATACACTTAACTGGATTAAAATCTAAGGATTTAAGGCACCAGGGCAGTACCAAGTATACTCAATCATGCTCTCCCAGTCTTATGACATGTTACATTGATTCTGGAAGATCCCATCCGTCCCGAGGTGGGTGTACGTGATCCAGCTCGGTGAAGATAAACTTTGGAGGCTTTCATTGAAAGTACGGTGACTGTGAAACTTTGGCAAGCTTAAATAATTACTATGTGACCTATATGGAGTAAGAAATGCTCACTATGACTACTATAAAGCTAGCATACTGATTACTAGCACGAGCCACGTGCTGGCTTTTGTTGTTACTTTAACAAATATCTACTTATCCTCCGTGTCTGAGTTTGGACTTCAGGTCGTTCAGACATACGTCTTGCTAACAGGTGTACAAAATCAACTCTATCCAATAAACTACATGGACTGCTTACTGGAGCCTTGGCTCTGTTCTAACACCGCACACGGCAAGGGCCGTAATTCAAAGAGATGAAATTCTTTACGAGCCTGGTTGGAATGGAGGAACGTTAGATTGGATCTTGGGATAAATTGAGAAGTGAATTGCGAGCCTTAGCCAGGCATTCTCGCTCTAACCTGGGCACAAATTCTCACAGACAGCTTTTCTAGATGAATGACGGGCATTACGCACGGTGTGAGCTGGCTTGGTGGATATGAATCCATCCGATGAAGCAGATCACGTACACCCACCTCGGGACGGATGGGAGCTTCCAGAAGCAATGCAACATGTCATAAGACCGGGAGAGCATGATTGAGTATACTTGGTACTGCCCTGGTGCCTTAAATCCCTAGATTTTTATCCAGTTAAGTGTATCATTGGGACCCCTTGATGGTCGTGGTCACTCTATGTGTTCTCCGTGGCCCCAGATATCTGTGATGACCTACCAAGAGCTTCTAGCTCGCTAGCCGCTGTCTGGAATTGGTTCCTTATTTAAAACTATGAAATAAATCTTGTATTTGACATTTTCCCTCTACTATACCCTGCACTTAGTGTAATTGCGCCCGATTTGTAAAGGGACCAAGGATTTGTGAAACTATTATAAATAATAATAATAACAACATGAACCTGACTGCGTGGAGGCACAATCATACCAACCCAAAATTCAATTATACACCAGTTAGTGACATTAGAAGACAAATGAGGACACTTTTGAAACTTATAGCATGGGCAAACCCAAAGCATAGATGCAGAGGTCACTACAGCGTATGGCTGTACACTCTAGGCAGCTGTTTTCCGTGGTGTTTGATTGCTCTGTCTAGCTGTTTCCCATGATTGGCTCCACAGGGCAAAGCAACAGTGGTGAACCAAAGAGATGAGTTCATAAGACAGTCATCCATCAAGCGGGCCAAGCAAGTTACCGATGAGACCTAAAGATGAAGCTTTCTTTGCCGAAAGAGAATTTACGGCCGAATAAAGAAAACCATGTCTCAGGAGGTGACGAGTTGGGACGATGGGCTTTAACGTATCAGGAGGGGGGAAAAAGAGCCAATAGCGGCTCTGTTGAACAAACAGTCAGTTTGCTGTGTTATGTGTAGACTCAGCATTATGCCGACGTGTCATTTCTTGCCAAGTGTACTATAAATTGATCAGTTTATGGGTGTCTGGGTCTGGATTTATGCCGCTTACATTATACATTCTCATGCCCTCATTCCTTCTGACGGTATGTTTTGTTATGCTATGCTATGCTAGCCCACGTTTCTGTCCGTGTTTATTATCAAGAGGCATATGGCCAAAGCCATGGACTTGCTACACTTGGTTCAACGACCGTATTTTACGGACCGTTAGGCACGCCGGATTATAAGGCGCAATATTAATGCTATATTTTCATACGTAAGGTACACCAGTCCGAAAACCAGAATATACACACAGTAAACAAAGCAAGCAGGATGAAAAACAGAATAAAAATGCTCGTACACTGAACCACAAGATCTTGAAGCGCTAGGCGGATGCTTTACTGTTGAATTTAAAACTCAACACTTCGTCTATGACCTTGGTTGGTACCATGACCTCTGGCACTGGTTTATTACTGGTTCCTTCGATGGATGAGACTGGGAATGCTCCACAAGTTGCAGGATGCATTTTTGGAAATGGCCTGACCCACCATCGTTTCACCATCACAATTATGCTCCAATTCTTATGCACATTTTTACTTGCTTCCAAAATCAACTGAGAATAAAATGTTCCTTTGATGTGTAATATATCTAAAAGAACAGGTCATAACACCACTTAACAGGTACCGGAATGATGAGTTAATAAGTGATATTCACCACCCATCAGTGCTCATAATGTCATGCCTGGTTGGTCAGGAGATGAGCTGAAGGTTCAAGGACATAGGTTTGATTCTTTCTAAACCATTTCCTAAGAATCTGTTTTATTTTAGAAGTAATTGGTTCTTTAGCTGGATTTGCAGCTTATTACTTTACGAATCGGTTTATTTTAATAACTGTGGCCGTAAGTTTTATTTAAACACAAGGCTGCACAAAAATATATTAGTACTGGCAATATAGCCTTATGTACGAAGAAGAAAAAAACATAAATAACAAAAAAAAAAGCCTTGAGCGACACTATTTGCTGTACGCTATTTGCTCTTTAAATAGATACGATGACACACCTTTGTGAACTTTATTATTTAATGAATATCTCGTTCCCAAGGAAACTGGATGATTCTGAAGCTTTTCAACTAAAGACTTTTTATAGCCACCAGCTAGTATCCAGAATAAAAGCTGATTCATCCGAACACAATACACGTTTCCGACTGCATGACAGGTCATCCCAGATGCCCAGAGAAGTCGTTAGATTAGTTACAGTATGCAGTCTGGGTAATGAGGGTTAAAAGCTTTCCAACCAGACAGTAGTGAGGTTTGAACTATCCATTTTTATGACTACCGCTGTTCCTTAACCACTAGGATACAGCTGGCCCATGTAGTTCTGTACTGTAGTGCCTGACAACTTGTGATGTAAATCCAGGAAACGCAGGAATGAAATGATGTGGAGCAGTAAAGACTTGAAATATCTCAAGTTCAAAGCATCTGCAGTTAAAAATGCGCACAGCACTTTTCCATAATGTCCTGACAGTTTCTAATTTGGTGCGTCGTCTTGCTGAAAGATCCCATCGGAAGAAAAGTCGCATGGATATGGATATTCATGGATTCATGTGTCTTTAACAACCTATGAACCCACCGAGCCATCTCACCAAGCCAAAGTACATCACCAAAGTACAGTGATCATAATAACAGTGATCTTATTTTCCACCTGACAATAAGACTCTCAGTTCAGACTTTCAGACATCATAAGAAGCTAAAACACGACTGGCACCAGGTCTCTGATGTATATAAATCCTCGCCAGTGAGAACTACCAAGCAAGATCCATTAAGAAGTAATGGCTTCCAGAAATGGTCTGATCATTAATAGCAATAGTGGTAATGCATGCTGCTCAAACGATGCTAATGGCTTAAGTGATAAAATTAAACATAAATATTTATAGTATCAGTTTTAGGAAGGATGTAAATCCAGCTTGAGGCGGCCAGAGCAACTATATGATGCTGCTGATGCTCTGGAGCGTTCTGGTGGACATTCTACACTGACCAGAAGTGCTGACCAATCATGTGAATGATGTGAGCCTAATTGTGATGCCTAGATGAATAGACAAGCTATAGCTTATTTATTACTAGTTACTGGACTAGTAATCCAAACCTCACCACTGCTAGGTTGTCGCTGTTGGGCCCTTGACCTTAAATTGCTCACTTGTAAATTGTAACTGCAATGTAGGACGCTATGGAAAAAGGCGTCTACCAAACGCTGAAATAGTTAAAAGTTATGCAGATGCATTATCACCTGATTGAACTGATTATCACCTCACCACTACTTGGACACTTTATTAGCATCGATCACTTTATGGTCACTTGGTTACTTTATCAATACTTAGACATTCTTGGACACTTTAACAACAAGTCACTTTATTTAAATATATATACAGTTTTATTCTCTTTTTGTAATCTACCTTTTCCTACTTTTTACTTGTTAAACTTTTGTTTACACTAATGTTTACATTATTGTTTACATATATAATCTATAGCTTGTTAGATGGAGTAGTTACAAAGGTGTATAACTATGCATGTGACTAATAAACTTTGATTTTGATTTAATTTTAGAGCATATCCAGAATAGTTTCCCAAGAGTTCTCCATCTAAAGTGGTCCAAGAGGAAAATAGTGGTAAACCAAGAACATCTGGGATGAGAAGTCTGGCTCTGTAGTTTTAATTGCTCATAAGTTCATACTAATTATAATAATTGACTCAATGTCTGCTTAGAATCCTCGTTACTTAGGCAACCGCCCAAGCAAACAACAGGTCATGGGCCAAATCTTGCAAACCACCCCAAAATCTGGAACTAAAAGTTTTCAGCTTGCTACTGATCACATATGATTATTAGTGTCGTGCGATACCAAACAATAACTCTGACTGTACCGTAAGCCATTGAGGAACCGCAACCCTATTCTGCGCTTTGATCTGTTATGCAGTTCACGAAACATCGACAGGAAATTAAATGAGTGAGACCACAGAGAGTCGAGTGCGCTGAGGAGTAACAGCGAGAGTGAACTCGGGAGATAAACATTTTCTCTCCCAGCGAAAAACACTGCCGTCGGAATTCAATCTGCCTGATGTAGCAGCTTTCTCAAAGGAGACTGGTGAGCGCCATCGATATCGCTTACGGATCTGGAGTTTGGCCTTAGCTGGAGAAATGTGTCAGTCTAATGTCTTGCCCCTGACAGAAACCCAAAAAGAACGTCTTGCGAAGAGAAGACGAAGAGAAGACGAAGTGTACCAAGCCAACCGTTTTAAAATGACAGGTTCAGGTAGACAGGTTCAGGTAGTTCCATGTCATGTTATTCGTGCAGTCTGTACAAAAGCTCGAATTTTTTTTAATCAAATAAATGACACCAAGAAATCAGATTGTGCATCTAGAGATAATTGTATACCAGTACAGACCATCCTGAACTAGTCTTGAGAAATGAGCACTGCCAATGAATCCATTTTCAGAATTATGTTTCAACAAAAAAAGCCATTCCAAGAAAATCCTGCAAGAGCAGCAGATCAGTGAGTGATGTAAATCTCTTACGGCCATTTAAACTCGAAGACGGTGCAACAGAGACCAGAAATATTGCATTCGTGTCTGCTTGGCGAGTTTTTAAAAATAGGATAATTAAATCAAAACGGCAGCACCCAAATCTCCCCATCGACAACGTAACTACAGGCTGGGTGCAGATTAATGTTGCAGATCAAGCTATAGGACCAAAATAAGATTGTACGGAATGTAGTGAATGCTTCGTCTTTATTTAAGGACCCTTAATAAGTAAAACTCTTGACAGACATGAATTCTTCTGAGAGAAGGATGACCTAAATTTCACAAGTTGTGAAATGCAATTGTGTATTTTAGTCACACTTGTAGCTAAAAAGTCAATACAATTAATTCATTAAGCAAATCAAGCCATAAGAATAGGTGCGCATAATAAAGAGTTAACAAATCGTACCTGTGGAAGTATAAGGTTCTGAAATAACTATATTTTTTTACACTCGTCCTACAGAATGCCAACAACTCTTTAAAGCTCAACATGTCCAAACTGCTCAGTATGCAAGTGGACGAAATGTTGAGTGTAAGTGGATCATGATGGAGTCAATGTAGTGTTATTGTGTTTTATTTGTGTATGTGCGCCGACCGGAGCTAAAACCTATAAAATGTAACCTTTCCTTTATGTTCGGTTTGAGCGTCGGGATTCCATGGGACGTAAAGAAAATGTTGGCAGAATGTTATGATGAAATCATTACCGGCGATGGCCAGAGAGACAAGAACAAGGTTGCTGCTCGTGAATACCTGTACAGCACAATGTGATGGTCCTGGGCAGGGTGAGCACAGCAGAAGATAAAGAGATATAAATAAAATTAGATAGTGTAGAGATTGTGTTGACTGTTTAGCATTCAGAAGTTCTAAATACAGTCATATGGGCACTGAGTGGATACCCAGAATCCTGAGTCGTCGCGGGTACTTCTCAAACTAAGCACAGCTTACAGATTACGTTAAGAGCCAACTGCTGTGGGCTCTTGATTTGCCTGATGTTCATAATGAAGGTTCTTAAGAGCACTCTCAGCATGGCGTCTACCACTCTGCCACGGCGAGCTAACTTGTTACGGCTAAGGTAAGAGCGGAGCTTAAGACACACTCACTGTGACAGTGGTGACAATGGCAGAGATGAGAAGTCTGAACAAACTGCTGGACATTATGGACAATGTGAGACACCCACTGCACATCGTCATTAGTCACCAGAGAAACCTGTTCAGTGACAGAATGCTCCTTCCCAAGTGCAGGACCCACCAACTGAAAGATTCCAAAAAACTCCTAAAGAATATGTTACTGAAATACTTTACTGTTGACATACACTGTTTATATAAATTTATATGCATAGGTACAGTACATATTGCCTAATAACTACCATTATTTTTATTGTATATTATTATCTTTCTTTTACTGTTACTTCTTTGTCTAAATTGTGTAATGACGCTGCCGCTGGAACCTTAATTACTCTGAAGGAACCTCCTAAAGAGATCAAGACTTTGTATATAACTTTCTATATATTCATCTATCTATCCATCCATCTATCTGCATCTACACGTGGGCAAACTCACAAGGGCAGAATGTAGATATGATTCTTTAAGAACGTTAAGAACTGTAGAATATTTAACAAGCATAATTAACCACCATCTATAGTGCACCTATTACAGTGGGCCCAAAATCCAGATGAGTGGGTTTCACACCACCATTACGACATATTGAAGAATATTTCTCTTCAGAAGAAGTAAGAAGTTTTTCTTTCTCAGTTTGTCCTCAAGTTACTCCGGAGCTTCTTTCAATATGGTGGCGATGGCTGTGCCGACTCGAACTAGCTCGGCGTTGCAACAGTTTATAAATTATAACATTTTCATGGGCTGCTTCTAAAAGGTGACCAACAAGGGGCACGAGCACTAGGTGGACATCCAGATTCCTGGTGAATGTTTCTCACAGTAAGGTAGACATTCAGAGTCCTGGTGAGCCCTTCTCGCAGTAAGCACAGCTTACAGATTATATTAAAGACCTACTGCAGAGTCGCTTCTGAGCACTCTCGGCATGGCGTCTCCCACTCCGTCATCTAAAGCTAGCTTGTCATCGCTTCTGTTTACATGCTAATTCTTCACCGTAGGAGGTTCTGCAAGATGCCTTCAGTGCCACTTATTTAAAGGTGGGAGAAACAAATATAGTTTGTAATCAGGCATGAAAAACAAAACAGCTATTTTAAAAGCGGGGTTTGAAGTCTGACGGATGAAATAACAGCGGGGCGACTGACATCATCAAGTGGTCTCATGTTGTGCTCAGCACGTGCCGTGATGTGACATTAACTTCTTCATCCATCTAAAACGCAATAGCTCATCCGTTTGATCAGTGAGCCTGGGCTGTCCATGGCTCTGTCGCCAGTGTACCACCATTACATTCTTACACGTAAGCTTTAAGTGTTACGTGTGTATTCAACTGTTTATCTAGAACAACCAGAAATGTAACGTCCACATATGAGAACGTATCAGGGTGGTCTCGTTACAGAACGGAAAATCCTGTGAGTTTTTGTTTCTTGAAGTTAAGAACGTCAAGAGTTGAGGACATTTTTTTTAATGTAGCGTGTTGCATTAATGTCCTGCGGCGGAAGTATCCGTTATCTCCGCAAGCAATATAATAAGAATGGTCCACCCTGGGGTCTAACGGCCTCTTATAACAGAACTCTCCGGACAGGTAGTGCATCTGGTGCCCATTTTTGCCACTTGTCGTACGATTGAACTCTCATCAGGAAACGCTATTAATTTCCCGTTTGCGCCAAATATTCAACACAAGCGACTTCGGACGAAAGAAAAGCAAACGACTCCGACGGTCGAAGAAAGATGTTAAGTTACAAGAACGTCAAACAACGTCCATTCTTTCGGTGCATTAAGTACAGTGTGGTGAGAAAGGAGAGAGAACGGCATGAATAGGTTCCTCTCGAACTCGAGACTCACTCATAAAGCACTGAATGAGAAAGCTTTTATTGCACGCTGTGCCTTAAGAGGTTTTATGTTGAGTGGTGCCAGAAAAAAAGCATAAAAAAACTTGACATATCCTCCCCCCATCCCCCCCTCGCACTTTTGGGTGATTCTTTGCCTGGATACATGCTATACATGCTCGTAGGAGGCTGCTGGCACCAACTCACATGGTTATATTGCCTTATCTGTCTTGTTTTGCCTTCAGGAAAGTGCGTTTGGCTGGAGTGTTAATGCATTTTGTGTTCAGAAATGGATCAAACCATGATGGATGAACGAAATATATCAGTCAAAATATGAAGCACCTGCTTGGAAGAAAGCAGTTATGTGGTGTAAAACCAGGAGTAAGTGGAACTTCTCGTGTCCCTTTATAGGGTCGACACATTATTATGGGCAATGACTAATATTTAGCAAATAGGCGAGCTGGAAGAGACGTCCTGGTAGGTCCTCTCAGGTATTTGGAGCCATGCTGACTGCATGGGCATGGGGAAAAAAAGAATTTTTTTTTCCCCTTTATGCTTTGATTCTTTTAGCATTAAGTTTGAGGAGGAAATGGTGAGTTTTTATAGAAAAGATCAGTTTTATCACGTCAGCTGTTTTGCCAGGTAAGAACAGATTAATTCGCTAATCGGTTAAGACCTTATACCTTCCAAGCCACCTCATCAAACGTTCTTGCTAAATGACCACGTCCTGCGATTCAGGAACCAGAGAGCTAAACATTTAGGTCGATTATATTTGCACATAATCCGGTGCAGTGTTCCTCCACTGGCACATGGTTGCTTATCGCTACTTGATAGGACAAGATGAGCGAGAGCGCAGCCTCTCTGAAAATAACCGCTACGCTAGATGCGGTAGAGCATCTGGGTAAACACACACACACAAAACCACAACACACACACACGTTTAAAAAAGACCACAGGCACAAATAACCCTTGCGGTCTGTCCCATTTTTTTGCTTTAATCTCTGTACTGATGGCTAATTATACTGGAGGTGAATGCACACCGAAAAGACAGATGTTTTGTTGTTGTTTTTCTTTTATTTTCCCCACCACGCCAACCTTGGTTAAAGTATTCGGAATAAAACAGCTTTTCACTGCTGGTACGAACAGACACCTAATATTCACATATTCCTACGTGTTCCTGTGTGCCATGCGAGAGCATACGGTCTACAGCGCGACACCAGCAATTACACGTGCTAACGAGTTGGGAAATAATTAAGTCTTAGCAGGTGGGATACGATTGTTGATCACGGCAAAATAAAGCCAGATTTATTTCCTGCAGCACAGATGCGTCATACGATGGAACTGTTAGTGTGCTGAATAAAATAAGAACTGATTTTTTCGAGTCTTGCTGCTTTACTAAATCTGAAGAAGACGTAAAAGTAATTAATGTCAAGAATCTCTGTGTTTATCTGCCATGCTCCAGTTCCTGGAAAATTGGGAAATTACATTAGAGGTGGTTTGTTTTCTAAGTTCTCATCATAATGCTAATAATATATAGCTGCACTTAGCTATTAATGTACAAAAAAAACTACCCAAGTATAAAAATAGATGTACCAAATTATACTTCAACCACCAACAAGCTACGTGATGACACCAACTAACTTTAGTATGGCACCTCTAAGTGTTATAAGTTGATATACCAGTTATGGGATAGTCTATCCTAGTGGTTTAGAGCTTTGGGTTCAAGATTATGGGTTCAAATCTTAGGCTCTGCTGTACAGTTCCTTGTTGGGTCATTTGACGAGACGTTTGCCACTATCTGCTCCAAGGGCGACGTACAATATCTGACCCTGTTATAGCTCTCTGACGTCCATTAACATTAGGATATGCAAAGTAATAGAATGTCACTGTTCTGTACATGTGTAATGACGAATAAAAGCATTCTATTCTATATATTAGCTAGTAAGTGCATGTTTTATCCAGCTACCAGATTACTAATCCAAATGCTGATGAGTTGACACCAATGGCCTTCTGATTTTGACTCTAAATCGCCCGGACTGCATTTATTCACGAATGTAAGTCAACGATGTAAAGTAGGGGTGGTTAAAAAATGTGCCCAGGGTCATTTTTAGATGTACTTCCTACTTTAGCTGCACCTCGAGTGTTGCCCACAATCTCCCTCCCAAGACAAACTAATCTAAATCCATCACTCGGACACTGACCAATGAAAAAGTCTCGTAACCGTTGGTTTATAACTTTGTCGAGATGAAAAAGCTTTCTTGTGTGAGAGGCTGTGTGAGAGGCTCACTGCCTCTTCGGTAATACTACATCCGGTAACCTCACAGTTGTCGATGTACTTTAACATCCTGCCAGCGGTTTGCAATAAAGACCCCAGGCTCAGGTTGATCTTCGGCTGCTGAGCCAGCTCGACTGTAACGCCGGTGTCAGCAAGTCAAACACTGACATGTGGCCCTGATTACGCCAGCAGAGGTCTTTCTCTCCCAGACGAGAGAGAGGACTGAAATTACAGCTGGGTGCTAAGAAACTAGAAAGTATCAAAGTTGTACTTGATTCTGAACCCGTGTACATGATTATTATAAAGGAGCAGCCACACATTTAGGGTTTTGAGATCTGCAGATTCACCGATTTTAAGGTCAGTTTTAATGTGAGTCGGTTCCTGTAATGATATGAGCAACTGCACCCGTTCTACGCCCAGGTGGCCAACATTTTTATTGCCACATATTCAGTTTCAACTGGTTTTTCACTCTCTCTCTCTCTCTCTCTCTCTCTCTCGAGATCCAAGGCGACTTATGTATGTATGTGTATATAAATGTTCTGATGTGCATGTATGCATGTACATATACATTACATACAGTACACTCTCTCTGTCTTTTTCTTGTGGACATGTAACAGGTTGGACTCTTTATCTGTCTCTCTCCCTTTACCTTCATGTCATTGTCTCTCGCTCATTCTTGTCAGAATGTACTTCAAAACCCATCTGATAGTCTCTCTGGCTCTCTATATGTGTCCAGTTCTCTCGGTTGGTCTCTCAGTCTTTAACGTCTCTTTCTTCTGAGCACGGAACAAAAAGTACTACAATACTGCAACATCAGCCAGAGCCAGAAACGTGCCAGAATGTATTTGCTATACTCTGCTGTGGCCTGTGCTTCCATCGTGCCTCGAAATACCGCAATCATAGATTCCGAATAACATGCATGGCAAATAAATAAACCCAAGTTTGAGGATTTGGACAGAATGGTGTCAGCGAGGTTCATGTTGTGTGGGATGGACTGCAGTCAGCATGGTTCCAGATAGATAAACGTCCAGCCTCCCAGGACGGTCCGTGATTGGACGGTGTAAATGACGCATATTATGCACGGATGTGTTTCGGATGGGTAAACTGCTACTAATGCAGAAGAGAAGAATTTCCACAGGCCGAGATGGTAAGAGCAGGACATAGGTAGACTGATTAGACCCCGACTGAGCCGGACAGACAGCTCCTACCGTGAAACGGCGTCACACCGTCGCAGATTTTTACAAATCGTTCGCCTTTGTACTAAAGCGGTGGGAGGTAAATGCTTGATTAGGACTGGTCTTTTATTTTCATTAACACTAATGACAAAAGACCTACTGCCGAGAATGGAAATAAAACACGCAAAAACGTCTCCGGAGCAAAATATAGAAAAGGTAATCAGAAAAACCTAGCAGGGGCGATGAGTTATTAATAAATCACTCGACTATTGTTCAACAAGCATTCTTATTTCACTTAATGACATCTTCCGTTGACAGAATATAGAGGATGGGTGCCAATTACGCCTCCCAAACCGGTAAGTGCCAGGTAAGACAAGAAAGTGTAACAGCATATGGTGGTATCAGTACATAGATTCGTTTTATGATCATGTTCCTTTTGTTAGAATAACGGCGCCGCCGTTGTTCATTAGCGCGTGGCGCGGTAGATAAGATAGTCATTAGCAACGCGCTCACATACTTCATTCTTGTTGACTCTTCCATTTCATTTCAGTTCATTTACTTGAACATTAAAATCACATTAAAAAAATATACATCGCTTTCTAGATCATTCCGTGCATCTATAAGTCGAGTTCAATGAATCATGAGCAAACATTGTGCGCTGTTTATTAAACGCTGGTTGTGTCCTTGTTGTTCGGGTACCGCAAGACAAACCAGAATGCTCCCATTTCAAAGGCCTTAAACCTTAATTGGGTGTCAGGATGTCAAAGACGTTGTGTCAAGTCTTTAATATGCCTGGCGTCTGGAGCCATGCTGACTGCAAAGCATTCAGCATCTGCTAGAGAATCCAAAGATGTTCAGTTTGATTCAAGTTAGAGGAATTAGTGACTAGTAATTAGAAGACTTTCTTGATCTCTACACCAGAATTCATCTTTGCTCATGGTTCTCCATGTTACCAATTAATGGCTCCATCCCTCGTGGCAGCCCAAACAACCTATTTGTACCCAGCTCATCCTCAATTAAAAACATAAGCTGTCTAATCGGGGAATTTACAGGAGCTAATGAGCAGCATACAACTGCTGAGGGACTTGAACCCGCATGCCCTGACGTTAAACACATAAGCACGGTGCGCAGTGATAAGATCGCGGCGGGAATACAGCTGCTCATAGAAGATAAGAGCTGACTAATTCACCCTGTCTGAACGACATAGTGCCACCCAAATTCTAAACTTCACGCCGGCTGGGAAACAAAACAATCCGTCAAAGAGTTGCAAAAAGTAGACCAGGCAGGGGATTCTGGATAATTCTGTTTTTCCAGCTCATGCTGATCGACAGGATGGCAGCAGTTTGGAAGGATAAGTTGATGCTTCTTGTTTGGTGTCGAAACACCAAATGGAATTTTCCAAAAATTGTAGAACGAAACAAGTTTTCAGTGTCTGATGTGAGAAGCGAGAAGTTAATTAATGAGAGTTTGAGTTAAAGATGGCAAACCCTGGTGCACAGAAGCTGTTGAAGTTGAAAAGTCACCTCAAGTTTAAGTGCAAAAGGGTTTCGACTAAATAAATACTTACAAGTACATGTGGTAATTAAAACTTATTCCCCCAGGATCAGGGTGCAGACTGTATAACACACCCCTGCTTTAAGACACCATAGCATTATAATGACTGTTTCGTACTTCTGTGCCAGTGGCATTATTTGGGCCCATACATTAGTATGGCTATAAATCATACGTCCATACTCCTGACCACGAGCTTGATGGGCGTCCGATATGTAAAACATAGATCACGAAGAGGTCACTTTCCAATGATGCACTATTATGTTGATTTGGAAAGCGTCGTTTGAAGTTTGTTTTCATTCCAAAGCTGATTGGCGTGGCTGAGGTCAGGTATTTGTCCAGGTCTTGGCGCTGAAGATTTTTGTAATTAATCAAACATGCTAGTCATGCTAAGAGGTGCTTACCAAGAAACACAATAAAACTCCGGATACGTTACGGAAACACTAATTAAAAATACCCGGATACGATGGACATTACACACACTAAACAGACGACATTTTGCCTATGAGGAGGATTAATGGTGGCCATTGCCCATTCAGATGCGGAGGCAATTGCTTCAGTAGCATTAATGAAATTA
Organism: Ammoglanis amapaensis; assembly: GCA_028566735.1. Lineage (NCBI taxonomy): Eukaryota > Metazoa > Chordata > Actinopteri > Siluriformes > Trichomycteridae > Ammoglanis > Ammoglanis amapaensis. The sequence goes on from JAOUQU010343236.1 coordinate 25,909, forward strand.
TTTATCAGTAGAGAGTAAACAAAAGCTGGTGGATATTTTGGAGAGCTAGAGAACTACGCTCAGATCTGTGTCCGTCACTTTCCCGAAGTGTTGAGACCACAGTTTCTCATGAAAGACACACCAGAGACGCACCTAAAGATTTCTCTAAATGGTCGCTTCAAAACTACAAGTGGCACCCCAAAACTTTTCTTCAGACCACACATTGTACAAGGATTCGATATATTTCTGGACAAAGCACCCACCTGCAGCTTTGATAAATGGGACTCACTATAGGCCGGTGGAATTTAAATAAGCATACAGATTCAAAATAATGTACAGTCAATTCAACTCTGCAGTCAAGTCTGTCTGCATACCGTCAGGGTTCTAGCTGTAAAACGGTAGGGGTCCGTCTCTCGCTGTGTGAGCATAACAAACGCTTTATGGGCACTGCAGACCTGTAAAAGTTTATAATAAATCTCTTTAAAGCTATGTAAGAGTTACCTGTTAGAAAACAAGGACTTCACTGTTCACACGTTTATGAGAAATGGCTTGCTGTTGATGCATTAAACTGCCGCCGCACCGATGTTCACACAGACCGCTCTTGATCTGATAAACTGAAAGGGCAAAGAAGAGGCAAAACAGCTCATAAAATAAAAGTCACAACTGTTTTGAGAAGTGTTGCCACTAATAATAGTTCTTTCAGCATCTTCCTTATCACAGAGACAGGTTCCATTCTTCAGCATGAGACTTGGAAGTCAATGACAGGTGTGCTTGAAGTCTGGGAAAATCAATTTGCCAGTGAACCTCAAGTCATCAGTCACCCTTACGTGGCCGGTGTGGTTCCTGGATCCCTCGCTGTAGAAGTACGTGTTCATGCTCGTGCATTTCTCAAAATATCAGACCGTGCAGTGCTCGCTCAATCACTCAGCCACTTATCCAATCGGTCATGCTGGGGTGAAGGTTTTTCAATGGGCACTAGGCACACAGAAACACCTCAGACCTGGCACAGTCCATCGCTTTCCTCAGTCAGCAGAAATGAGCAAAAAGTACATCCTGTAGATGGAACGAATGTTACTCCGACTTGCTTGTGCCTTAGTGCAAGTCAAGCCATTTAATCAATGATGGAAAAGTTCCAAAGAAAGCTGAATCCATCATTTTCAAATTATTGTCTGTTTGATTTTGTTCACCAAGCATCTCATCCTGGTCAAGGTTGAGGTCTAAACCAAACCAATCATAGAGCAGCACACACACACACACCCACACATTGACTATTTCAGATGCACCCCGGGGCGATTCTATTTCAACAATCCACTGTTTACTTGGTGAATCGAGCAACTATGTACGTAACCCCTTATTATTAGGCACCTATTGGTGAGCGGTGGTTCGTGATGCAATGCTGTCTGCAGGATTAAAAACCCCACATGTTTAGGATAAGCTTCCAGCTTTGGCCTTCACACTGAAATCTTTCCATATTTGTGAAATCGTTTCATTATATTACACACTGTAGCATTAAAGATATGCGAATACGATTAATTTCAACATTTCAGTCCTTTTCTCACACATTTGTTGAGGGTTAGCTTTGTTCTTCTCAACTAGAAGAAGACCACGGCCTCATGGTTAATGTATTGGGCTTGTTTGTTTGGTAAGCACATTGGTTATATTCATGGCATAATTGTTCAGTCTTTATTTATACTTGTGTGCAGGTCGTTCTCAATGTGTTCATGTCCAGATGTTCATTTTAAGCTTTTAATTTTACTTGGTTGACCATTAAATTAGCACTTATAGTCTGAGTTTTCAGATTTTGTGCATTAGTCCAGTTTCCAGTAATTTCATTACGTTTTAAAATAGTTTTCAGGGGCAAAAGCTTCCGACCTCAAAGATTTCTAGTGTATTTCTTTTCCTGCAGTATTTGTGGCATTCGTAACCAGAGGGTCATTTGATCAAGTCAGACCACCGCCAGGTTGCTGCTGTACCTAGAAAAAGGCCCTTAACCATCAAATTGCATACTGTAACTGTAAAGCGAGTCGCTGTGGATAAAGAGGTCTGCTAAATGCCAAAGCTGTTGATGTAAATAAAACGGTGTTATTATGTGAATGCTGTTATTACAGTACATACAGAAATACAGAAAAAGCAATGCAGGCGCTTGAGAGGCTGAAGAGTTGCTGTTATTTGTAGACTGGAAAGCAGAAGAAACACCATTTTTCTTATAATTAGCTGTCATATTCTTAGCCTGTGAGGGGGAACATGATGTACTCAAAAGCCATACAAGCATGAGCCCAAACGATCCATCAGACATTGTATAACCTGGGGTTTTTTTTGGCACCTCGTCTGATAGGTGAAGTGTGTATCGTATTCCAGCTGTTTACAAGCTATTGAGTTTACTGCATAACCAAAAACAAACAAACTTTTTTTTTCGCTGTTCTGATCTTTAACGTTTTGCTTCTGCACTGTAGGATATCTGCGGGCACTGAGTCATTGCTGTTGTTTCGTGAACTACAGACAGCATCACACATCAAATCTTCTCTTTATGATATTTACACACACCGAGGACTGCCTCGTAAGTCTTTGAGGTTTAAAGGTTCAGGAAGCCGTATTCACAGACGGCATGTTTTATTTCTTTGTATTGCACTTCGGTTCGGCACTGCTGTTCAGCTGTAGCGATGGAAGATGAGGCAACTTGTGGAGGAGGTATGGAGACCCCATCTGACATCTGAGAAAATACAGAATGTTGAACGAGCGCCACGGGCTGTCATCTCACCTTTCAATGCATGTTCCCACCAGGAGCTTGGGATTCCACCCACAGTCCAGAAACATGCAGTCAGGTGAACTGGAGACACTGGAGAAATCAGCATTCATGGTTTGCATGTACGCTTCATGGACAGATTCATACGCAAGCAAACGTATCTAGTCACCAAACCCGCTCACATGAAGTTGGCATATTGCTCATTTAGTTTTACCTGCATTCTGTGCCTACGCCATCGTAACCAAAATAAAAAGAACTAAAAGTTCCACTCAGGCTTCCTAGAACCCCGGTGCTATTCAGAGAACCGGCCCACATTTTAAAGCAGTTTTTATTTGAACCGAAGATGCGTCATCAACGCAGGGCTCTGCAAAACAACGGGACGTAAACAGAAGTAAGAAGCTGCAGAGCAAACAGATTACCTGCGAGCATCTGCGCTGCTGTTACCGATGTTCGTTTTGATCCAAAAAGCAAGCACGGATTACTAACAGGAGAAAACGATGACGTTCTCTTTACCAGGCGACTTGACACATCCACAGGCAGCAAGATAAACCAGATAGACCTTTCATTCTAGCTGGGAAGAAATGTCTCCGGGTTCGGAATCGATCTATCTTGGGTGAGAAAGTTCTGGTTCAACATCAAGTTCACATCCTGGAAACAAAAATGATCCCTGTTGTTCAAAAGGAGCTGTTTGTTGCTCCGGGGTTTGAGTGTAAGCCAAATCTGCTTCTGATATTTAGTCAAGGGGCTTGACGTGAAAGTTCTTATGCTGCTCTTGTGCTGTTTAGAATTCAAACCCCGGAAGCATCATTTCCCATCAGGTTATAATAATGTTCTCATATAAACAACAAATGTTTTTATTAAAACTATCTTAAGAAAAACCTATGTTCAATATTTGCTAATTTGTTATTAATGGGTGGTGCAGTAAGGTTTTCCAGAAGCACACTAGTGTCAAAAGTCAAAACCCAAAAGAGTTAGCTGGTTGTCACCTTAGCCACCAAGATGCATATCAATAATAAAAATCATATAATTAATATTGTGGACCATAATCTGATGTGGTGTCGCGTACCGGGATGATCTGGAAAAAAAACTCTCTGCTATGTGCATTTTTTGGGGTATTAAGAGTGCAGCACCATAGTGGTTAATGCACTGGACTTGTGCGACAGCTGATATTTATATTATATTATATATATTATATTATATTTATATTTATATTATATATAAAATCGCTTTAGACAAAAGCGTCTGCTAAGTGCTAAAATGTCACCATTTCCCTACCTGGTTGATGCCCTCAGTACTTGCCTTTTAGACAGTTAATCTCATAGCCCAAGATGTTTTGAGTGCTTGTATGCTGTCTTACCTGTTGCAAAAACCACGTCGTTTTGATTAGCTGACCTTTGTAGTCTCCCTCTCCATTTCCAACACTCAACCTCCTTCTCGTTTCCTTTATTCATTCTCTCATTTGAATGTAGATGTTGTTTTAATTTTACTGTCATGTTTTACACTTTAGTTAAATTCATGCCAGGAGAATTTGATGAGAATCCAATGCTAAGTCCGGAATGTTTTTTTTCCCCAATCTTGTGATGATACAGAAACATGATTTGCTTGGAGAACTATTGTTTGTGTTTACTAGAATATTACAATAAGAACTGGATGACCACATATAAAGAATAATGGGCCAAGTAGGCAGGATGTTTTAATATTACAGCTATTTCCTTGCCCTTCTATTTTTATTGTCTGTATGAAATCTCCCGGAAAATTTGAGCTTGTGTAACCCAGTCAGTTAAGTATTGCTTCATGCACACCCAGAAAAAAATAAAATAAAAAGAAAGACAGGCAAACAGACTTCGACATACACGATCAAAAGGATGTCGTTTTATAACTACTAATAGGTGTATAAGATGTTTTAGGTTATTTGGGTATGAATCCATCCTTGCAGGTGGCACACTGGCAAACTGGAGTTGCATAACCGAGACTTCCAAGTTCCAAGAGAGAAGTCAACACTGGCGAAGAACTGAAGTGAGCGAGAAAAATTATATAAAGGAGTGTTGAATAGAGTGGATAGAAGCGAGAGAGGATGTTAGAAATATAGCAGTGAAGAGGGAGTAAAAAAATCTAGGACAAGCACTGACTCTAGGCTGGAGGATGGGATAGAAGCAACGAGTCCCATTGTGTAGCCGTAAACAGAAGATGAGGCTGTGATGGCTTACATAGAAAAGAAAGAGGGTGGGCAGGAAGTATCCTGAACTAACCTTGTCTCTTTTCTCTTTACATATTCAAACATGGACAAAGAGGGATGAGTTACATAAGAACTGAGGACTGCTACGAAGATGCAGCATGAGCCTGATTTACTGTCTCAAACCACAGAAGTTCCAACTACACAAATGTATTAGAAATACTGATCTGAAATTTTCGAAGCTTAACCGAACTCAGAATCAACTTGATTGATTGCGATTGAGGGTTAGGAGTCTTGCTAATCGGTACAACAGTAACAACTTGGTGGGAGTGAGGTCCGGCCCAGTACCTTTGCCCTAGTACTCACTACTAGTGCGGTATCGTAACCACTAAGGCGGCTCGTAGTGGTTCTCTGGAGTCCAAATGAGCACAATTGGCTATGCTCTCTCTGGGTGGCTAGATCACACTCACTCCACACATCACTCCTGAGATATTGTTGCTCAGCGCAAGGTTAGAAGAATCTGTTGGCCGAATCTGTTGGTCTTTGGCCTCCTTGTGGTGGAAGCATTATTAACAGTACTAACAAGCTGGTTGGGTCCAAATCTGGAGACAATGTTTACATGAAGTATACAGCCAATGTGACCTTTAAAGGCCTTGCTCAAGAACCAAAGACCCTACAATAACTAGCCCAGTACTTTAACTAGTTGGTTGCAACTATCCATATGAAAAGTGAACCTTTTGCATACTTAGTGCACAAAGGACTCCCAGGAAATCAACGCATATTGTGCTGATCGATTTCCATGATTCCCAAAAGCTTTGATTCATTTGCTAGAAATAATAATTTTAACAAAATCAGCACAAAAATATATTTGGCTCGGACTTGATATTTGTGTCCAATGTGTGAATAATACAAACAGTAGCCGTTTGGTGATTAAATTGTTTGTAAAATGTGTTTGGCCAACACTATTTTCTGACTTTCCGTCCCAAAAGGGAAACTTTGTGCTAAAACCCCCAGTGTCAAGTTGCTGCTGTTGGTCCTTTCAGCAAGTGCATTGACCCTTAGTTGCTTAGAATAAAAACTGTCACAGCACTGCATGTCGCTTTGGATCATGATTTCAGATAGATGCCAGACATGTACATGTGCCTCGTTTGAACCAGAGTTGCTCTCTGGGACCTCGGCCAAATGCACAAAGCTTATTATGTTGAAAGGCATTGGCTGCATCTTAAAACCAACAGAACTGTACAAATTTTGCAAAGTGTATATGCAAATGAAGGGCCTTGGTATTTTCTGCAAGAGCGGAATCAGAACACAGTCCGAGCGATTGATGATTAAAGACTTTGTTTAAATGACCAACAGTGGAAACCTGGTAGTGATTGGACTTGAACTAGTGACCCTCTGATTAGAAGCCCATAATCAGTCAAATTAAACCTTTGGTAGGTTTACAATCAGATACTTTGACAGTATGACCAGCCACCTTAATACAACTCTGGAGGTGTAGAGAATGCTCTTCAACCTTCAACCACAGTTTCTGAGAACGTTTTAATCCATTTAATCCAATACAGGTGTGTGAGAGACCGTGACACATCTGACTACACTGCACAAAGAATCAAGAGTGACAATAGTGCTGGCCAGAATGCAGTCAGGACTCTTTCGTCTCCACACCAGTACCAGAGCAACAATAAAGCATGTCTGTGTTAGTCAAGCTGTCAGAGACATTTTTATTCTGACGGCACAATTGAGGGGGCGGCTGAGAGCATCCGTTAGACCAAGGTTTCCTAGGTCCAGCCCTGGAGATTCGATATGACTTGTGAGCTTATTATCAAGGTCTCTGTAATATGGATCAGTGTGCGAAGAACGATGGAGTTGGCTTCCAAGAATAATGGGTTTATTAATGAAGCTTTGACTTAGAGCCCTAATATGTTTGTGTAGATGCCTGGTCCATCTACTGTACAGTGAAGCTGAGTTTTGAGTCTCATGGTCAAGGGTGGACTCAGATGTTCTAGGAATTGTTGTAAAAGTCACCCCATTGACCACAAATTTTCTCTCACTCTCGTTAATACTGACCGAGTTTGTCCATCGTCCAGACTAAATCACTCTTATGGAAATAAAAACACACATCTAAAAACCATTTAATGTGATTCCCACCACGAGCCGGGTAGTGATCTAGACATGATCACGTCACGCGTAAGCACTGTTAGTCTTCTCATCAGCGAGACGACTCGAAACCTTTTACATTCTTTAATACACCATTGAGACATTTATGTGATGAGAAGAGAGAGAGATTACGGCGGTCTCTTCTTCTGCTTTTTTGTCCCAGACGTGATAGAACACCTGCAAACAAAAACGTTAATAAGAGAGTGAACGCTCCCCAGGTGTGGCAATTACTACTTAACAAATTGCATTATCAGCTGCGCCGCCTTTCCAGGTGTGAGATGATAGATGCACCTTACTGGCTGCCCTCACTTGGCTGGCTTTTTGATGAAGTCGTGATGGCATTCGGCAGGAGGATTACGCTAAACGAGCTGTCACAAACGGGCAAAAGGGAAAAAAAAGACTGTCTGCACGAGTCTAGAACTCATTCTGTCTTTATTAAGCTCTTTATTAGGTACACATATTTGCTTCGATCAGTCACGTAAGCTGAAGCTTAGTGGTTAAGACACTGGACTAGTGGCACTCAGGTAGCATGGTGATAAAGCGCACTAGCCCATTGACTTGTCTTGTCATTTTGAATCTTGGCTCGTCCAGCTTTAGCACTTGCACAGACAATAATTTGCTGGTGTTCATACAGGGTGTGAGCCGGACAGGAATTTCTCATAACTGATGCAATTACGACAGGTACAGGGCAGTTCTGGGACCAAAACGGTGACCAGCAATACTTTATTAGTGCATTTAGGTACCACGCAATCTCTAATGACTCAATGTTAAGCAAGGTAACGTTACACATTACATTACAGCAAATCGAAAATGATGATTTTTGTGACCATGGAGTAAGAAAAGCATATACAATGTTCTTTGGCTTAACTGCTGCTTGTCCTGTCAAGTTAAAATGTGTGGAGGAGGAAGGCTTTATGAAGGAGATCTTCACGGCAGTATAGTGCCAGTGTGGGAAGATGATGTACTGTTCACCAGAGCCACAGTGTGGAAATACATCAGTGCTTATACGGAAATCAGAACGCTTACTTGCACTGCATTAATCAAAGAGTTCAAGAGACCGATACTTAATTTCTTCATGCAAAGCCATAAATAAATGCGGATTCTCTTCCCTGAGCCGGACGGGGTTTTTCTAAGAAGCTGATGACCAAGAAAATCATAACTAAGACTACCAGATAACATCCTGTCTCCCTTATTCCCCACGCTTTTAGTGTTAGAACAATAAATGCTTTGTGCAATATAAGTCAATCTTAATGACCCATCATTAATATCCCAAGTTCTAAGCTCGCTAATTAACAATACAACAGTGCTAAAGTCGCCGAGAATCATTTTGCGACAATAACAGAAGTAAACAATGATAGTAATAATAGTAAAACGGTGCACTGAGCAGTAAAACGTTTAATTTATTCGCGTTACCAAACATGTCTGCCGAAACAAATCCAGTTAGTGCTGCTACAGTTGCTTTGTGATAGGTCGAGTCGTTTTCCTGTTGATTGAAGTGGCACTAATTTTATTTTTACACAGAGTTGAGTAAATGCAGTTTGATAAAATCTGCTCCAGGAGCAGCGTACAAGGGCTAATTTTCTGCTTTGACCTCAGCCTCTAAAAAAGCTGAAATATGCAGAATAAATTCATTGTACCGACATATATACACACACACACACACACACACACAAGGATACACTTTTCCAGCAAGTAGACACATTTGTATCAGGTAAGTGACTCTTTATTAGGGCTGACCGCAATTAATCGATTATTCGTTGGTCGACCGAAAAAATTACTAGTCGGACAAATTCCATTGGTCGATTAGTCGCAGGAAAGAAAAACGCTGCGTTTCGTCAAAGGACTT
>JAOUQU010343237.1:0-12603 GCA_028566735.1 Ammoglanis amapaensis
CTCTGAAGCACTATCCTGCCGGAATCGGAACCGGAGAGTTTGTGCTCAGATTTATTTTGTAATAACACCTCATTATATCAAATATGGAGAATTCAAGATAGGCGACAAACCTACAGTTTCAGTTGTAACTTCAACTTTCAGTTTAGTTTCCTAATGTTACTTTCATGTGACGATTATTGACCCCAAATTATCCGACTGAATATCCGACAAGGAGGCTTCATTTCCGACCGGAATCGGATTGGATCGGATATCTTAAAATTGGTCGGATATTCGGGAATCGGATATCCGGTGCAACCCTAATTAAAACTCTAAAGTTGACATTTTAAATACTTTTTCATCACTGTGCTTTATACACACACAGGAATCATTCGTTCACATTTAACCCAGTGCTGTTCAGCGAAACACACACTAGGGGCAGCAGTGAGCACAAATGCCCGAAACGTACGGCAGCCCGAGCCACAGCACCCAGGAAACAGATATAAAGTTTCAGCGCGTTGCTGTAGTTAATTCGTGACCTGCCTAATCTCAGAATCGAACCAACAACCTTCTGATTACAAGCCCGGTTCGCTAAGCCACGACTTCCCCAAACGAAGTGGCCAAATTACCATGAAAAAACTACTAAATAATAAAAATGAGAATTGTTTACAGTTCTGTAAAAGGATTCTAATGTTTCGTGTAATGAATTTTACTTTCGTACTTGTTATTAAGAGATTATACAAAAAAACATTTGCGCTCTCGTTCATAATATGGCAATTTGCAAAAAACAAACAAACAAACAACACAAAACCGTCTTTGTTTACAACTACCTAAACCTGACCACTGTTAGTCAAACACACAAAGCTACCAGGTTGCGTCACTATTAACCAATATTAACAAACATGAATATATAAATATTAAAATATAACACATATTAATTTAATACCAGATTCCTTTGGGTTTTAAAAGCAAGTTAGCCGAGTCAGCTGAAAGCGAAGGGAATAGGCTGCGTTCCAATCCGCACATTACCGCTCTACATATGGCGTCTATATAAAAAACCGTAACAACGCTACTGCTGCCCTACTTAGGGACACTAGGTAGTACAGTAAAGCGCGATTTGGGAAGCAATCCGGTTTTTTCTGCAACTAGGTTAAAACCGCTAATATATCAAATACCGGTGTTTACAGGGTGAATTCTTTATATTACAAATAAGAAAAACAATCATCACACTCTGATGTAGCTTTAACCGAACACAACAAACAAAACAAAGAGAAAAATGTTACATTTAGGGGATTTTAATACATAGAAAAGCAAGCTGAGCGGTATGAAGTGGACTAGCGTTTGGTAGCAGTCTTATACTGACTGCTCCATACCAAAGCAGAAAATTATAACCAAAATAACGTTTATTATTTAACACTGTGATACTTACCACATCGTTCCCCGTGTGAATGAATTAAAACGCAGTTAAACATCCTGCGTCGCTGCCGTAAACCCGAGCCAACCTCGCCATTCCACCTCGATTCTTTCTTAAGAGTCGATTCATTGAGTCAAATTGCCAACTGTACCTTTCTTCATCGAGAATCGGTTCATGAATGAGTCAAGTTGCCGACTGAACATGTGTTAACATAGAGTCGAATCATGAATGAGTCGAATCATTAACTAGTTTCTTAACGACAGACGATTCTTAAAGCGTCGGAGTCGACTCCTCGTTTACACAACAGGAGCAGCCCAGTGGCACGTCTAAAATGAATTGATGATTGAAATTAATGATGTAAATTAGTTTATGAAAGCACAGACGTTATTGTCGCAGTGTCCATGGTGTATTTTTGCTATACACTCAGTGTTTACAGACAAATATGTGAACATTTTTTTATGCAGGGTGAAATTATTTCCTTTAAATGTGCAGAAACGGTGCTGAACACATTTACATTTCCATTAAATTCACATTCATCAATCAGACGATTTGATCTAAAACAACTTAAAATAACGGGACAGAACTCTCACCAAACAGGGTTAAGGATTGACAAGTCAGCAAACCTGAGGCCTTTGGACGTGGGATTGTCTACCTTGTTTCAAGAATGACCTGGGTTCGATTCACAGCCCGGTCAGTTTGAGGTCCTTCCTGTGTCGTGATTGTGCATGTTCACCCTGTGAGAGTTTACGTCGGATGCTCCAGTTTCCTCCCACAGTCCAAAGGTGTGAAATAAAGGAAACTTACAATCGGCAGCAGGCTTGCTGCATGATGTATTGACGTATATCACGCTCACCCTCGTAGACTCCCATGCATACCTGAATTCCCGATCTTTACTTACCCGTAAACCACATTTGGGTCATATGTGGCTGTAAAAACTCTAAGCCAGTGTTAAGATTTTCCTGTGCAACTAGCGACTTACTGTAACCAAACTCCCAAATGTGGATATGCAGAGTTTCCTTTGTGTTCAGAGGTGCATTTTGTAGTTAAATCCTATTGGTTAGTCTAAAATGGATCAAAAACATCATTCCATTCCTAGACACTGTTAATGTGTACTAAAATGTTTTAATGATCATTTTTGTAAACTTGTGACTTCAACTGTGCAACACATGATTTCATAACTGCCATTCAGTACATACATTTAGTACGATATTTTGTTCTGTTATTAGCTTGTAATTATCAGTACAGACAGTCCAGTGATTAATTTTCCCCCAGAGGAAAAACAGCAGAAGTATGGTACTTCAAAGATCACGGTCGAGGTAAAACATTAAAACATTTTCTTTTTTTAGGTGCACCGCCCCAAGGATTCCTTAATTAGTGCAGAAAGTCTCTTGAAAGCCTGGAGCAGAAAGTAAGAAATGTAATTTGTAACTCGACAGTAACATGATACTGTTTTAGTCACATAAACACATACAGATTAAAGTCCAATTAATGTAAAACTGGTTAATCTATACAAATAAATACTGAGATTATATAATGGGGCCACAATAAATTCACTTACTGGCTTTTATTAATTTTTTGTATCTTTTAAAGCCAGATTGTCACACTTGATAGTTTTAATGTGGTTGCCCTGAAGTGCTGAACAGCACAGGTTTAAATCCCTGGATCATAAAAAGTCATAAAAACATTAACGTTGACAAAAAAACTACCTCATGTCAGACTGCAGGGCCAACTTTTGGGCCAAGAAAAGCTCATACTGTTTCAGATCACCAAGTGATGTTATAATTTACAGTAACAACCCAAATAATTGTTTACTTTTACATGGTTCAATTGTCTTCAGTTTTGTCCAGGGAAATTGAACAGTGTTCCTGAAAGTACTGTACTTAATCAATATTAAATGCTAAATAAAGGTCATGTTTTTGATGAATATTGGAACAATAAGACTCACTATCCATGGTTTTCAATATGACGTGTTTGGTTCTATAGTAAATGCATTATTATAATAGATGTCGAAGATGATTTTAAGAATGTTTGCGTGTTGTACCTCATCAATCTGCTGTGGTGTGGATAGTGAGAAGGCAGCTCGTACATATGGACATGGTTCTGAGTTGTCAATGTTAAACACTCCACCCGGTACCATAAGAACCTAAAGAAAGTTTTCATCTCAGTTATGTAGTTTTGTATCTACAGATGCTTCATAAACGAACAAAAGGTCAGTTTACTGAAATAGAAATTAATTATGTCCACACCAGGCTGATAAACAAGTCATATCCTTGTACCCAAATTTCAATCATTTTAAGACACATATCAGTGGCTCCGTACTAAAATATGATGACTGGATTATAATCCACAACCACAGAGAACTTTGATTCGAACCTCAGCAGTCTCAGCAGGACATCTAAATCATGATTGGTTATTTATAAGATAAAGAAAACGACTAAACAGCCTAAACATTAAGAGGAGTGCTTGCTGGTGCACTCTTAGTGCTTATCCCAAGCCTGGATAAAATAATGAGTTTAGTTAGAATGGGATTCGGAGTTTTAAAAAAAAAAGATCCTTTTGATTTAATTCATGAAATCGAACATGAAAAGTCGTGCACCCTTAATTAATCGATATACCAAAAAAAATGGGTTCAGGCAGTACAGGACCTAACTGTGTTGTTGAATCAAATATTAATGTCTAATGTCACCAATAAATGGAGCAAAAAAAGTCATTATTTGTCAGATTCGTATTTCTAATCTGAAGAAAACAAAATTGGTGTGATTGAGTAAACGTTCTAATTTAATGGAGATTTATTAGCAGGAATAATTTGAAGTTACATAGAACAGCTGCAGAGCTAAAAGGTTGTAATGAAAGATGCTTTTGACTAGAGCGCCGACTCAGAAAAGAGCTCATTGTACCAGCCAATCAGAGTCCACCATGTGTGGTAGTGAGTGTGTAGGAGGTGATTATCCATTCTACTCATACACAGAATCATTTATAAGCCAGTAACTCTACTGTGTGTGTGTGTGTGTGTGCGTGTGCGTGCGTGCGTGCATGCGTGGTTATTAGTGTTTGTCCGTGTGTGGTTATGAGTGTTTGTCCAGCTTGTTGCTCTGTTGAAATTTGAACAACGAGTCAATGACAATTACAGATCTCGACATGAGAGGCGTATTAAATATCTATCTAGCGAGTGTCCGTGAGTGAACATACTTCTTTCTCCAGTGCTTTTTTCATTATAAGTTCCTGTGTGTCTTTAATGCCCTTTAATTTAATCCACAAAAACATTCCAGCGGTTGGTGCGTGCCACTCAGCCACATCTACACAGAAAGAGAGACGGACTGTAAATCAACAATTCTAAACTAGAGATGAAGCAACACTGTTAAACAGTCTGCTGTTGCTGTACATTCAAGCTTCAAGCTACAGTTCAGACACTACTTCCAATAACTTAAACTGAATTGTACATATTAAAACATGTAAAATAGTTTTGGATCAAAGTACCTAGAAATTTGCCCCCACCACTACCTCATTGTTACTGTTCGGATGCTTGAGCAAGACATTCAAACCCCCATTTCATTGATGTAAATGATCCAGTTGTATGTTGCTTTCTGTGAATGTAAATCTAAAGATATTGGGCAAAAAAAATTCAGAAGAAATAAAACCCACAAGCCCACCTTTAAGCCATTTATCTGCTGATGAGAGCATGGCATTCCTCTGTGCTCGGTAAAAATCAACCACCCTGGCAATGAAATATAAACACGTTTCATCAGAACCAATAATAAACTCCATTTCAAGAAATAAAGTGATTTGCTAATGTATTATGTAAACAACTATTTATGTATTATTATTATGTATTTATTGGTGCAGCCATGGACTGGTGGTTAGAAAACTGGGCTTGTGATTTGGAGTCGGCAAGTCATGACTGAAGTGCCCTTGAGCAAGGCATTGAACCCTTAACTGTTCACCGAGCGCCGTGGCTAGGGCTGCCCACTGCGCCGGGCATGTGTGCTCACTACTGTCCTCTAGTGTGCGTAAAAGTGTGTTTTACTGCACGGACTGGGTTCAATGCGGAGGATTAATTCCTATGTGTGTAAAAAGGAACGAAACAAACAGTGTTAGTCTTCGAGTTGAATGAAAAATGTCGATTTACACATTGTTTGTTGTTGTTATGTGTTTGTTAAGGTGTGTATGATCTGGTTGTTCACTGACAGGGAAGGGCTCTCGTTCTGAACAGTGTGTACTAGCATTGTATGACCTGGTATGATGAGTATGTGGTGACAAGGGTTACAAAGCGTTCCAGCTGCTTTCATACTCACCCATCAATATGGTTCAGGAAACCCTCATGACCCCAAGTGTTCAGCAGCTGTGAGACCATCAGCTGGGTGACAAAAACAAATGTGAAAGCAAAATGACACACATTAATTACACAACACATGACTCTGTTAATGTAAAAAAATCTAAAACTAAACTTAAATATATTACATGTACATACCAAACAAAGTTATTCTTTTATGCCAAAAGTTCATTTTCAAATTCATTGCGTTTCACAATCGGGTATCTGTTACCTGATACTCGGTAATACCAGCTTTACGTTACCATTATATGACACACGACTAACCACACACCTTTGCTTTACCAGGATTTGTGTTTACTTATTCAGAACGAGCTTTATTTCTTTATTAGACTTATTTATTTAGACTTATTTATGAGGTGTATTTATTTACATATACACTTTTACAGTATTTACTGTGCTGCCATCAATAACTGCACTATATAGATGTATACATACATGTATATGTATATAAATCCATGCTTTCTTAAATAAATAATCACACTATTGATCTTACTTGAGTGAAAGTGCTAGTGTGCATTGTTGATGCTTGAATGTGAAGAACCACTCGATCCACCAATGGCTTTGGTCCAGTGACGAAACCTATTCTTAATCTGAAACAAACGCACGCGCACACATTTAATATAATGTTTTCTTTTATACTGATATGAAGGTATCAACTAATCATGCCGCATGGTCTCGCCCTCCATTTTGCAAAGAGCAGAGCTGTAAACGTTAATTTATGCGTAATTAAATCAATGGTGTGGATTTGTATTTGGAACAGGCAGAGACTAAAATCTTTATATTTCTTATGTAAGTTAAATAAATAATTGCAGAATACAAACGATATATCTATTTTAGACAAAGTGGGACTGGGTTTGATTAAATCGAGAAGGGGGAGGGGGAGTAATAATCGAATCAGATATCTTCAAGGAACCTGATAGTTTTGTCATTTTACACACACCAGTTAAACCAGTTTAGTGTGCTGATTATAATTGTATTTAATATTTAATTAAATCTGTTATTTTGCCATAAAGTCATCTGGAATAATATTTGCCTGTAGCAGCAGCACACAATGTTGCATCCGTGTTTATTTTATCCTTCTCGTTACTCCACTTGGGCCTAAACTCACACTGGATCACACACAATACTGAAATACGACTGACAGCTACAGTTTAGAGTAAGAAGTATTTGCATCTACATAATCTAAACAATAATCTCATATTTAGTGGCATGTACATCTAGATGTGATACAAGCACTGGCGCACTGAAAAACAGACACGGAACAGGTCAGCCGAGGAAAACAACAACAAAACAGAAAATCTTTGAATGTTTGTGTTCCGGTACAATTTTTAATAGTTTGCTTTTGTGCTTTAGATTGTTTTACTGGCGGCAGGGTGGCCGAGTGGTTATAGCACTGTCGCCTCACAGCAAGAAGTCTCGGGTTCGATCCCCCGGGTCGAGCTGGGGACTTTCTGTGCGGAGTTTACATGTTCACCCCGTGTCAGCGTGGGTTTCCTCCGGGTACTCCGGTTTCCTCCCACAATCCAAAAACATGCACTAGGTTGATCGGAAATGTGTAAAATTGTCCCGTAGTCACACACAAGATCCCAGTAGAGATACAGGGTTGGGGAAAGACCTGGCAACCTACCCGGTAAAATGGAATTGCCGAGATACTCTGGGGATCGGTAGCGGTCCACAGAGTAACCCAGGGTCGAAGTCGACTGAAGGGTTAAAATTGTAATTTTCATAATAATTTACAGCTAAAACGCACAAATAAAGGAAAAATATTTGCATGGAACCTGCCTGGCACTGCCCATCACCTGGTGGCTCCACCACTAAACAAGAGCATAGCTAGCACGATGTTGTCTTCGAATTAAGGCAACAGACAAAAGCTTTTCGTCTGCTCCATAACACCACGTCTTCCGATTAGCCTGCTCGCTAAACGTTCCTCAATTAGCCTCAATTTAGCAGTTCGATTCAACAGAAGTCTGAGATCTTGCACTTGACCGCCGCTGTGAAAAAGATTTAAAACCTGGCCACATATACACCTCATTTACTGCCCCCCCCCCTCCGAAAATATCTCGAAACATATCAAAACATTTAGTTTTGAGCCCCCGAAGCTGTTCTGCCGCGTAGCTCTTACCACGGGATATGAACCGAGCCTCATTAAGTGGTTTAATTGTTCTGAGCCGTACAGACGCGTTAAACAAGGGCATAAACGGCTGAAGAATTCAATACAGGGGAGCGAATGATTCATCCACGTAACAATCATCAGCCCTTACGAGGCCACTATAGACGTCAGCAACAACACAAGCGGTTCGGATGCTGCCAGCATTGTTGTGTCGCCTTTGTAGCGCAACACAACAAGTCATGTGTACAGTACGGCTAACTGAATAATGAGCGGCTGTATTGTTGCGGTGTTTGGAGTGGCCGCTGTTGTGCTTATTGTTTAGTAAAACTATTTTATAACAGTACACAGTGAATTACATTAATTACTTGTTACGTGGGAGTTTTTTTAATCTGACGACATGAAGTCACGCAGTAAACAGTAAAACAAATCTAATAATAAATAATAATGTATATAAAAAGATTAATGTTTATTAGTATTATTAGTATGATAACACAGCTAATACCAATAATGAGATGGTTTGCATGATCTCCCAGTGTCTGCGTGAATTTCCTCCCACAGTCCAAAAACACGCAGACGAGGCAAACTGAACATACAAGTATATAAGTTGTGCGTGATCGTGTATTCTCATGAATATGACCTCGTACCAATAAACAAATAAATAACAACAATAACAGTAGATACTACTAAAAAATAATATCACTAAAAACAGTTATAACAATTATAGCACTAATACTACAAATAATAATATCATCGAACAATAATAATATAACAAACACATCAATAATTATAAGATTAACACTACTAACACTAATAATAACATAACAAAACAATATTCAAAACTATATAGCAATAATTCTTCTACTACTAATAATAATTACAATAACACAAATAAGTAATACTGTCAATAACGATAATTATACCACAGATTACAACAATAAAACAAACTGAGTGGCTGAGTGGTTACATCACTGCCACCTCACAGCAAGAAGTCCCGGGTTCGATCCCCGGATCGGGTCGGGCTGGGGACTTTCTGTGTGGAGTTTGCATGTTCTCCCCGTGTCAACGTGGGTTTCCTCCGGGTACTCCGGTTTCCTCCCACAAAAACATGCACTAGGTTGATCGGAAATGTGTAAATTGTTCCGTAGTCACACACAAGATCCCTGTAGAGATAAAGGGTTGGTGAAAGACCTGGCAACCTACCCCTTAAAATGTAATTGCCGAGATACTCTGGGGGTCGGTAGCGGTCCACAGAGTAACCCAGGGTCGAAGTTGGCTGAAGGGTAAAATAGATAGATAGAATACTTGTTTTAAACTGAAATAAATGCTATAACAACAAACATATACATGGTACACAAACAAACAATGGTATTTAACTAGTAAATATTTAACCATTAAAATATATAATAAATATTAGTACAATAAATCTGATAATATGTCATTTGACATTGATTGAAATCCACATTATAATATTATGAGATAGATCTTTGGTGATCTCATTTGTTACCAATTGCAACAATAAATTTGGTGAATGGAAGTAAAATAAATGCATCCAGGGACCTGATGGGTTTATTTTAATAGCTTTGTCATTCTTCAGATAAATTACAGGAACAGTAGTAGCACCGTGGCTAGCGCTTTGGGCTGTCAAAAAGTCCTTTACCTTTACGGTTCGAGGGTTTCTTTACAACAGCATCCTATATAATCACAACATGGTTGCTTATGGTGCTTTGGTTCTGAATTATTATGGAAAATGTAGCTCCTGGACAGGTCTAGGTAATATGTACAGTTAAACAATTCCTCTAGTTTACTGAAAAGTTATTTATGCTAATTTTCCTCAATAGCGAAATGAAATTCTGATTTCTGTCTTTAAGTGTGATCTGCTCAGTCACGGGTCACCCATGTCAAATGAGGGCTTTTTGGGAAAGCATGTTGTAGCCATGTTGAATTTGGTTCTGCACTGGGCCATAAGTGGATCATACTGAATGCATTAGCATACTTGTGTGGCTGAGTCTCTCTTGGCCCTTCTTATATTCAAAAGCAGATTATAGCACAGCTTGTGAGAAACGTCCCCTCAGAGCAGTGGTCCACATTATGCATTCACATTTTACAAAAGCCACGCTAGTGATTCTGACTCAAACGAACAATTATTTCAGCAAGCTACCAATGCTGGAAAGAAAAAAGGGTGGGGGAGGATATAATATGCAGGAGCTGTAGGGCTGTGTTTGCTTTAGTCATTCTTGTTCTGGGTTTGTTCTTTTCATGAGGACATGTCACTTGTAGAGACTCTGAGCTCAAAGCTGCCACTGAACATCAACATTCATACATAAACGGGTATGCTGGCCTCTGATGGACAAGTCATGTGATGTATGTACTCTAACCCGGCAAATATAATCCTCCTGAATAAACAGTTTAAGCCATTTTGTAATTAGTGCTGTCTCTAATGTATGCCAGCCTTTAATGACCTTTGCAGATGACAAGGGCTGCCTTTAATAACACAAGCAGGCTAAACTATGATACCACAGTCATGTATATTATTCAAATCTAAAATTGTTTTATTGCTTTGTTTTTTGTTTTGTTTGATAATTTAGAACCCAGAGCGTGTGATGGTGGAGGATGCTTTCTTAAAGGTACAAATGATGGGGATCTGTATTGCCATTTCTATTAACATCATTGTTTTCTCTGGGTTCTGGAGCGACAGTGAATAAGGCTTTGTGCTTACATAAATTGATAGGTTGTAGTTTCAAATGCCTGAAAGGGACCTTTAACGCTTTGGGCTCTAGTGAAGCAATACAATGACTTTGCTCTCTGACCTCAGCGTAGCAGTGGAGCCGGGATATATAAACAATTTTCCCGTGCAAGTACTGTACACACGTATATGCATATATGGTCATCAAATGCATAAAAATATCATGTTTGCTTTCCTTTCTTATGAGACACTTATATTTAAAATATACCGTACTTGAAACTGGCACTTTCAGGTTAACTTATTTATAAACAAAGGTTTTAAGGATTATGAATAAAATGTTGGTATTTGCCTCTAGAAACAAATGTTTGCTGACTGGGTTTGTATCGAGGAACATTACATTTGTTCCCTAGGCCACAAGAAAGGGAACAAGCTGGCATGCCAGTGCAAATACTCCAAAATTCTCAAATATGTTCTTTCAATGCTCCCAACAGCCACTAGCAATAAACATCTTCTGATGAAGGCTATGAAGTAAATGTTTATAAACATTAGAGACATGAGCAGTCATTAGGCTACATGCCTGCCCCTAAGCTTCCTACAAGAGCTTAATAAGCTGAGAAGTAAGAATGGCACAGTCAGTATGATTTAATTCACACAAAACAAACAGATCCAGCACCAAAGAAAATACATTTTAACATAGCTTTTAATACCACCATGAAAAACATACAAAACTAAAGTTTTGCTGCATTGTATTGCCTCTTTAAGCGATAGGTACGCAATAACGTAATACACACATAATGATGGACAGCAAACTCTGTATTCTAACTTATAGCAAAAAATTGTGGCATAATCGTGGTCAAATATGATTTATACAAAATTGTATATGAATTAAAGAGAGACAATTTACGTCTTTGAGCTGGTTCATTTAGTGCTGAGCAGTCACAGGACAAAAACTGGGGTGTGGATTGGGGAGAGTGGTCAGGTCATGACCTGATTCTCTAAATTGAACTGGTACAAGCCTAGTTCTCTAACCACGAGGTCACTAAGTTCCATACACTGTAGGTGTTCCCAGTAAAGAGTTTAACATTGGTAACATGTTCTCTTTTTTTTAGAAACACCCAAAAATGTGGTTGTAAGAACATTATCAATTTTGAATTGAATGTTAAATAGCCAGTAAGACTTCAATAAATGCAACATTTTGTTTATGCTTTTTAGAAAATAATTTAACTTCAGCTATAGTTGATTCTAATTAAATGAAAAGTAACACTTAACAAGATAAAAACATGTATTCAGAGCTAACTGCAAGTCTTTTTAAGCCATATGTTTGCTTACCTAATACTCCAATTGGCTGATCACCCATAGGCAGTAAAAGCACTTTAGAAAATAATGTGCCACTTTGAAATGTTATTAGTGCTTTTTTCTATTAAAGTGTAGAAAGATTAGAGCTTAGAGTTAGCATAACCTGGCTTACTATTGCTAAAGGCGATCTGTTCTGATTGTGGTTCAAACACTGAAGGTACAAATTCTATAAGCTATAATGGCAAATCAACTCACTCATGTTATGTACATCTTAAGCAAAAAATTAACAGATTAGCATAAAAAGTTTAATCAACGCATAGTTGTGTACTAACAAAAAACAAGCAAACAAACAGTCCAGTATGAAGCTGTCGTGCTAGTTTTGTTTAGTTTTTTTTTAACACCCAGTATCCCAGATTAGCACTGTGTGGAGGACTGGGCCTAATTAGCTAACCCAATTGGATAAGCTTTTTCTACCAATCCTGTAACCAATAACTAAAAACATAGCAGGGGTAAATACTACGATTTTAATCACAAGCATGATTGTAAAATAGTCTGTTAAATGGGAGCCTAATGCTGGTGCTGAGTACCATTTATGTGCTGAACAATGTCAGAGACTATAAAAGGTGAGGTTGGCCGTAAAATTATTTTAAGACTTAATCAGCAGGAAGGGTTTTTAAAACCATACTTACAATCATGTATAAATATTCAATAAGGCATAAATGCTGTGTGTGTGTGTGTGTGTGTGTGTGTGTGTGTGTGTGTGTGTGTGTGTGTGTGTGTGTGTGTGTGTGTGT
>JAOUQU010343345.1:0-12603 GCA_028566735.1 Ammoglanis amapaensis
ATAATTATTATTGTGACGTCACAAGTGTGTATCAAACTGGTCGCCCGCCACATTAGTTGGTACCCCAAAAGTAGCCCTCAGCTTCAAAAAGGTTGGTGACCCCTGATCTACAGGGTGCCAAACGGAAATGAGGAGTAAACAATATTAATAATGCTACTAATAAAAGTTTATTTTGCAACTCAACGTTCAGGCAAGCCAAAAAACTGAGATGTTTAACTCTCTAAACTAGAGATTTTTGGTGTAGTTTGCTTCTTGCTCACAAACAAGTTATCCTTACAAATTAATACTAAAGTAAACAAACCTTGTATCACGTATGAATCGTATGGAAGTAGTCGTAAGTCGAGTGTAGCGTTACGTCCTTCACTTTTTTAATCAACATCAACTTTGAACTCACACATGCACGAGGAGTTGGAAACGCAGCCTCCTCTTGCAGGCATCACCGTGTCGTCTCTCACCACCTACTCGGCAGCAGCAATTACGTTTCTATACCCTTTTACCCACACACTTTGATTTCCCACTTGTCTAGACTATATGAAAAAGGCCAGTGTATCAGCTCCCAGGGAGATGAACCGGGTGTCGATTTACCAATGAGAACCCTTTCATCGTATCATATTTCACTTTACCGTACCAACACCATACGGGTTTTTCCTCCTCCTGTATATGTTCTGTATAATCAATAGAGTACTCGCCTCTTACTACTGTGCATGTAGAACAATGGACCTTCTCTGAAGACCTGACTAGATGGAGCTTTATGTCACATTGACATCTCTATGTCTTTTCTAATATACGCAGTTCTTAACTCTGAAGTGTATTGCATTGATTTTTATTGGCGCTCCACTATTAACCCTCGCCAGACAATTACTGATTACAATAATCAGATCAATTGTTATTTTTTCCTATCTTGGGCATCTTGAAGGAGACGACACCCCAAACATAACACACACCAGTCCATCAGGGGAACATGGACTCCTGTTGCTGTCATTTTTGCTTTTGTTCATTTGTCGATCGCATTAAGAACCAAACTACATTTCCTTATACTCCAGGATCATTATCAGCATCAAACGATCTGAAAAGTTGTAAATACTGGGAACAGGGAAATACATAAGACTGCAATTGTGACACATTAGTATTAGCATTAGTATTAGTAAAAGAAATGTCTTGACACTGCAACATTTACCGAACCATGATAAGCTGCCGATTCAGTTTCTAGTGCATGAATTACGATAGTGGTCGTATTTATATTCCAAGAAGTCCACAAACTAAGTCCACAAACCACATGAGCTAAATTGGGACTGTATTTGCACTTCCTGTAGCAGTGAGTAATCTCATCAGATACTAATCCAGTACTATTTCATGCACATGATCACATTTGAACTTGTTCTTAGCAGCAATGTTTGCCTAACATACAGTCCTTTACTATAAAGATAAGACCTCGTCTCATCAATATTGATCAACGAACGCTTTGTTCACAAACAAAACATTGTAAACACCAGGGCACCGGTACATGCACCGAGCGAATACTTTAACTATAAGCGTGTGCACGCCATTCTTTTGATAACGATAGTGCTATAGTGAATTATAAAATCCTATAGGAATATAAATCAGCCTTCGCAGTAATCGACTCTGATATAATAGCATCATCGCCAGTCCTCTCTCATCGTGTTGTGTGCGGTGTTGATACGGATCAGCCAAACAAAACTTCCCAAAAAGTCACGGAAGCTCAGAACGAAAACTGTGGCTCGCATGAAAAGATAAACAGAAACAGGAACACAAGGATTCCCTCGTGTTAAATACTGGAACTGTGCCGTCATGGGAGGACGTTTAATGAGGGACAACCCCACAATATGAAAGAGTGACATCATAAATCTACTTTTCCAAAAATTCCACAACGTAATTAAATATTCGATATGATTGTTTACGAATTGAACGCTATATACGCTATTAATACGCTATATGTTATAAAATATTTATGTACTATCATATTTATAAAAGACAAAGTTTAAACATCTAGTCGGCCACTAATAAGTGATAAGTGTTTCTGAATCCATCCCCAAATTTGAACGATTTATATGACCACATACTCATATTTGCACTACTTCTGAAAATGTTTAGTTTAGTTTAAATCTACAGCTGTTTACTGCAGAAATACAGATGCCACAGATGTTGAGAGAGAGAGAGAGAGAGAGAGAGAGAGAGAGAGAGAGAGAGAGAGAGAGAGAGAGAATCAAGTCTAATCAATTCCATTGAGTTCCAGTTCAGATCATTAAAACTGTGACTGTGAAATGTGCAAGCAGCTTATAGATCTTCACTGTAAACACACGTTAATACATTAAAAATATTTCATTTGTACTGATTATTGATTTTAAATTTATCAAATAGCAAGTGTCAGACACAATGTAAAGTTATTAGGAGTATTATTACTATATAATAACACGTTCACCTCACTTACTTTACTTAAAAGTTACCCTAGTATTGGATAGTATTAGTGTTGTTATAGTTTCTATGAAAGGATTTGCTGGAAAACTTATATTTACAGCAAATGTTGGTTGTACACGAATGTAGCACATTTGCTTCGAAATATAACTAGTTGTTATCTTTAATAAATATTACTTAATAAAAATCTTTTTTTTCCAGTTGCTTAGTTCATGACAAGGATTTATACCAAGAATTGTATACAAAAAGTATATCAAATAGATGTAGAATTAGTAATAAGTATTATTTCGTAAAGTGCTACACGGTTTGGGACACAGCCCGTGATGGTCGGTTAAGGCACTCACCCTTTATGGATGTCTCGAAAATTGAGAAAAGTAAAACCGCTCCGAGTGTCGCGACACCACCGACTGTACTTTGCCCGCAAGACGTTAGAAAACCGGGCGAAACGCGAGTAAATAAAAATAAAGAAGTAAAAGCAGAGCAGAGTTTTTTTTTCTAACTTCAGTGTGACGGCGTAAGGCTACTGCAATACGTCTCGAAGGGGCCGTGTCTATCCCGAGCGGTGACTGACTGCACGGACATCCAATCACAAACCTCGAAGAGCGTCGACGGGGCGGGACTTAAGTCGGCTAGGTTGTGTGTGCTTGTTTTTATGGCTCTGCTTTGGTTGCCAGTTCCGAGTTAACCTCCCTCCCTCTGATGTGCGGTGTGTTCATAGCGAATAGCGGAGGGGGCAGAGACAAGTTCCCGGAACAGTCAGTCTGAAAGTCATCTGAATTACTGGCAGTGTGACGTCATCAGAACTTCGTAGACGCTATTGACAAGACATAGTACATTATTACACTTATTAAGTGTAAACGCGATGCATATTTGATCATAAGATGTACAAATATTCACGTTTGTTTTATAAATAAACGACTGATTTTATGGTACTTTACTTTATATTGATTGTATATGTCAAAACTCAATGATATAAAGAATTGATTGATTGCCATGCATTATATTCATGGTTTAGGCCTATAGATTAGGATTATGATGTATAATATAGGATTTTATTACTTCATTAGATGTTGCCTGGTAGTTACAGGACTGTTTGATTCTGAGAGACGAACTTAGACATCGAACCCCTAAACTGCTCCCCGGGCATTGTGAATAGGGCTGCCCACCACACCAGCTATGTATGCTCACTGCTGCCCCTCTAGTGTGTGCTTCAGTGCACGTCTTAAGTTAAATGCGGAGGATTCATTCCACTTAAGTGGGTTAAAAGAACAGCTGATGATCTGAGATTTTCATTTAGATCTTTTACACACCCTGAAACCAGCGTGGCACAAGTTGGACCCAAGACATCAAACTCACCTGATTTATTTGTCAGACAACGCCAAACTTAACTTCAGAAACCCACGCTCGCTAAACACGTTCTTCATTTCCCCAACACTTAATTATTAATAATGAATCGTAATGCTAAGTCATTGTCGTGATACATAACACACCCATGTCACACCTTTACCTGTTAACTTCCACCTTTGGCAGTATGAATGCACGATAAATACAATAATGAACATGTTTCTGAAAATACGATGCAGCCAATGATCTCACAATGACTAATCACAGGACCCAAGAGTTTGTGCAGCACGAACACTTTCACTTATGCATCGTGCTTTCTCACGTTTTGTTCCGTTAAACGAAAATGTGAGAAAAAACGATGCCAAATACGTCCTTACAGCAAAGAACTGGCTTTGTGAACGGTCAGTCTAGTTCTATATTTAGAGAACGAGCGGTCGCCATTTAAAGGAAGGTAAATGATCATGTATAGGAATTAGGAAGCCTTTCTACATAGTTTTATGACCTTACACAAACATTCCTTATTTATCTTAGCTGCTACCTATGCTATGCCTTATCTTTCATTACATCATAACATTTCCTCCCAAGGTCAATATTAACAATGCAAATCAATGCACGCTTTAGATAGTAAAAAGTTGATTCTGATGGATAAACATGATCTTGAAAACGAGATAATGGTTGGAACACATGGCGAGTTCCTTTGTTATTTCCATGAATTGAAAGAACCGGAAATGATTAGCTCATTTGTTCAAAACTGTAACTAGAGCTGCTAATAAGTGTAAGAGCCTAGAGACGACGTTTCAGTTCAACTATGTATATTAATATTGTGTATATTCATGTTCCGAGTTTAATTTGAACAAACTATGTACGATTTTGCTAAATGGAAACGATCTGCACTTTATATTAGATGATTAGTGGTGATCACGTCTATTCTCACCATGTAGACCGTAAAGATTTAAATCCACAATAAAATTATAGATATTCTCTAACTGAAGATGCTGAATCGCTTCAACAAACACATTCGACAAAATTGTGACGTTTAAATACATTCATCAGTTCTGCAAAGTGTTGAAAACCACAAGGCCGGCATATTAATGTTCATAAGAAAGGATAGAAAATGAGTTGTATAGAGAGATAAACCATGAGGCTTCGTCTCATTTCTAGTTCTAACGCTTTATAAATAATAAATGGTATTTGATGTAACATCCCAGTGCAGAATCAGCTTGTTCGTCCTGATTCTCTGCGCTTCGCTTCATCCTTGAGGATATCGGTCATAAAAACGACACGCAAAAAGAAATCCGATAACACAATAAAACGTACACTGTGTGAAAAGGATTCGCCACTAAATCATCCGTGCACTCAAATTAAAACAAAATTAATATTTCCTGAGGACCGTAAAGATCCTATTTTATAGGTTTGCTTTGGACTGAACTGAACGAACCGATAATATAAGATATATTAGCTACACAATCTGAACATAAGGCCAAAATGTGTTCAAATACATTGACACGTCTAACATAACGAACACCGATTTATGTTCTTACTAAGATTGGAATCTAATCTGATGAAGAAAGTGATTCATTTCAGAATCAGTACTAGAGCCGTGTATGATATTAAGGTTGTGTACGAGTGCACACGTGGTGTGATACCGTGTCTGTAGCCGTTTTAGACAGCTTTAAAGTTAGCATGTGTGATTAATGTATCATGTGAGATGATTTTTTTCCCCTTCACGCTTCATAATTGTGGTAAAAATGATTTTACAGGACGGACTGTTCCTTTTTGATCCATAAGGGCTGATTTTAAAATTGTAATTCCTAAACTAAGTGTATATTCTGAAACTGCAGTCCCACCAGTGTGTGGTTCCCTCTCTGGGTCTAAAAGCACTCTCTTTAATCACATTCCTGCCGCATTGATTAGACTAATGGAGGCCTAGTGAGACAGCAAAGACTCTGGATGAGCAGAAAACATACGAGCGAGCGAGCGAGAGAGAGAGAATCATGAAACCAGAAGGACACCCTGATCCATTTACACTGGAACAACTTGATCGCAATATTAAGAACAGGAAATATAACATCCATCAATGCAGTAGTTAAAGGAGTCTGTCAGTTAAAAGCTGTGGCCCGTATCTGGCCCCCGGGTCGTAGTTGGATGACTCCTACCGTATAGAACTACATGTTTAAACAAATCAAGTATCTAAGTATCTGCACGTTTTATGCACATGGCAGTATTTCGTCTTTATGGATACAACTGATTTACACAGGACAGTTTCTTACACACATTGGGGCAAGTAAATAAGAAAGCAAAACAGGAAAACAGAAGGTGAGATGATTATGTAAAATACTCCTGATGAGATGTAAAGTGAAACAAAGCCACAGAGCAACAAGTTCGTCTCATAATCTTTTCTTTATTTTCATGACTGCAAGAACGGACTGCAAAACAAACGATCATTTGGTTACGCAAAGCATCTTCCACCAGTTGCAGATAGAAATTTAAACCTCTACAAGCATCGAATAAGAATGAAACCTGGTTTGTAAGGCTGTTGAAACAATCTCCATATGGAAGGGCAAACAAACCCAAACCTGATTTGGTCGGGTTTTAGTCACTTAAAACAATTATGCATGTTCACAGCGTTACTGACCTATTATCACTTACTACATATATAATAAATACCAGTGCATCGAAACCTTTGCCATAACGATGCATCGTACACCATACACATGGCTGGATTACGTCCGTATTAAGTCGAGAGTCACGGCAATACATTACGCTATATAGTACTATAACACTTGCTTTCTATTTCTAATGTAGACATGCATATAAAATGTCACACATTGAATATTTCCATGTACAATAAAAAAACTCACACATTCCTCTTTTATCGATGTAATGTAAGCTACAGTATATCGTATTATGACAAATTGGTATTGTGACATTGGTATTGCATTTATTATCATAGCAAAGCTTTGTCTGTATAAGCCTCCAGTATTTTCGTATTAATGCTTATATGTACAGAACAATACAATCTGATTTATAAAGCCCTAAACAGTCACATCACCTGTATGCCTTTTTAATTGTGTTGTGTTTTCATTATCATGAGTTACTTGCGATTCTTAGCAGACCTTGTTAACAGATAATATAATTAATTCCACCTTTCAGAAGGGCAAAAAGTTGAGCCAAAGTTTAATGAAATAAAATACAGATACGTCTGAAAAGAAAGTGTGTACAGTGTTGTTAATCACAAACATGAACAGTAGTAATAGTGACATGTTGATCATATAATGAAGCCCCGAAAGTGTTGAACTAACAACTTCACTGGGCCCCTGTGATCATACCCGTGTACATCTATATCATATTAAAAGAGCTCTATAGAGTTTCATCTCTGCACACCAAACCTGTCCAGCACATAACTCACCAATCACATCACTTTCAAAATATTTCTCAGACTGGACATTAAAAAAAACCCTAATAGCCTGTTGATCCAAAACAAATAAATCATTATACTAAAACTACTCTACAGCTGGAGATGGGTCCATGACTCTGTGTGTGTGTGTGTGTGTGTGTGTGTGAGAACTTCTAAATTGGTTGGAAAGAAGCACCGATTACACGTGTGCAGTTTCTCAAACAAGTGCCATGTCTAAATAGAAAACCATTTAAAATATGGATCACAATGCATGAAGAAATTATTATTATTGTTATTATTATATTGGGTTTAACAGTCTAGTTAAGTTCCAAAAGTAAACCAGTTAATGACTAAAACTGCGGCTACTTAATGGGGGCGAATATGCCACATTTGTGATTTCAAGTCACACATTTTAAATCGGTACTATCTTTATTGTTTATGAATTATAAATATTGATGTTGGTTAGTATATGAGCACAGCGTATATTGTGTTAGGACAGATTATGTTAAACATGTGAACGGTTTTTAAGCTTAATGCATTCCTATTCACCTCACTTGTCTCTTACTGAACTAAGAATTCTAAAAACAAACAAAAAAAACATATTTAGCTTATTTGTTTGTATGTTTATTAGGATTTTGTACGTCATGCTTTACACATTTGGTTACGATCATGACAGGATCAGTAGTCAGCCAGTCGACTTAAGTGATGTAATTAATGAACATAAGTAATTATCCTGTAATTACAAGCTCCATTTATGGTGTCCGTGCCAAAGCCTTTGTCTTTCTTTTTCAGTCATTAATAAAACATCAATAGAAACCGTTGAACAGTAATAGCTAGTGTTATACAGCATGTATTAAATGAAAAACGATGACATAGGTAAACAGGATGTTCTCTAATTTAAGCTTATGTACTTAATGTTTAGCCAGCCAGCTAACTGAATTGTTTGCATAGCATTTAATTTAATAAACCAATGACATTAATGATCCTTTAAAGATTTTCAGATGTGGTTATGTTTAATTCCAACAACCAGAAGCTGTAGGACTGCATTACAAGACTGAATCAGAAACAACCGCTTTATAATTCAGCATTAGTGAACTAGCTGTTTGTTTGTTGATCCAACATACATCATAAACCAATTCTACACTTCATGATCACTTCGGCATTTACATTCAGTTGGCCTTTATCTTTAATCCTAGGACTTCCGAACCATCTCATGGTGCCACTTTTACCCCCAGACCAGGGGCTTACATGCTGGCTTTCACTGACTTGCTCTTTCCCCCAGCTGGACAGAATCTCGGACGATACGCTGCGATTGTTCCGCTTCAGACTCCGGGCTGCTCAGATTAACCAGCTCGGGTTCCAGCACCACTGCGTCCTTGTTCTCCCCCTGATGCTCTTCATCTTCACCTTTGTGCTCGTGCTCAGCCTCCAGCTCGTCATCTCCCTCACAGACCTTCTTCACATAGAAAGTGAACGGCGGCACTCTGTAAGTTGTGATCTTCATGCGCCCGTAGACCTTCTCCTCATACTTTAGTGACTTCTTTAGCTTTTCACGGGACGAGCGACTCTTCTCTTTAGAATCTTTTTTGGGCTTCATCTTGGTTCCCAACTTGCCCATTTTCTTTCTGAGACTCAGCCTGGTCTTCTGTAAGTTCTCACGGGTCCTCACGCGAGTCTTTTCCAGGTTCTCCTTGGTTCTTTGACGGGTTTTCTCAAGGTTGTCTTTGGTTCGCTGCTTGGTCTTCTCCATCTGCTCCTTGCTAAAGGCTTTCTTGATCCCGTCCACGCGTTGCTTGCTGCTGCGTTTTATGCGGGACACTCGGGATTCTTCCACAATCTCTTCGATCTCAACCACCTCATCAGTGCCTCGTTCTTCTCCCTCTCCTACTTCTGCTGCTTGGCTAGGTAATTCCTGCATCTCTACCGCTGCTTCAACTGGCTCAGGGGTCTTCACTGGCTTTTCCTTGTCCTAAGAGCAAGAGAGATCAGAAAAAAGAGATATCAGAAATCAGATCTATCAAGTGCAGCCCGATTTGCTGGAGTAATGAACTCGAGTGCAGAACGACAATTACGTTAAAAATCCACAACG
This sequence comes from Ammoglanis amapaensis, assembly GCA_028566735.1. Classification (NCBI taxonomy): domain Eukaryota; kingdom Metazoa; phylum Chordata; class Actinopteri; order Siluriformes; family Trichomycteridae; genus Ammoglanis; species Ammoglanis amapaensis. The sequence continues at coordinate 9,264 of JAOUQU010343345.1, forward strand.
AAAATAAAAGTCTTATTATATAAACAATTAAAAAATACATAATTCCTACAATCAAACCCTAAGCAACGCAGAATCGTAAAACAGAAAAGCAAAGGCAGAGAAATGCAACAAAACATTAGACATTTGATTTGAATTCTATTCACTTATTACGTTTTTTCGTCTTTCTTTATGCATTGTTGCTGCAATTTTGTGCAACATTCACAATGATTAAAAAAGTTACAGGTTGTCCCCTAAAGGCCAGGAGCACTATTGGTGTGGCTGATGTTTTTGCATTCTCCGCTTTTGCAGCACTTACATGTTGTAATGTTATTTTTACTGGTCTGTTGCTGTTTGCAAACAGTACAAAGAGATGTGTGCGATTAGATGCTTTAACTACGTCTGATGTATTTAATATAGAAACATGACATGACCAGATTCTTATGAAAGTTCATATAAGTATATAACTATTCAACATTTCTCAGTTTTACTATGGACCTCTATACCCCCCGCCCCTGACTATGAACTTCCATGGCCACTTCATGGTTCCACTGTAAAATTTCGTTGTAGGCCGACGTTCTTACTAGGGTTTGGATGAAACGATGCTTTAGTTAACAGCGTCTTGCCTTGTTAGCAAGTGTAAAGAAAGCTTTTACACAAACCACAAGATAAATTTACCATGAAACTAAAACTACCCGATTTAAACAGAAAAAAAGATCTAAAAACTGCACACATGCTAAATTTCCTAATACAGTCACGAATACTAAGAAAACCAAAACAAAAAAATTATTACAAGACTTCCTCATATTTAGTAACTCAAACCACATTTAATGAAATATGAGCAGATGACTTAACATTAATATTGCTTTTAGTATTTAGTTTTTTTTGTAATTATTAAATAAAAATGTGTCTGCAATTCATTTAGTCTGTGATTCATTTACAAAACCAAATTAAATGTTCTTAATTCACTGCTGAGCAAATTAGCTTCTATTTCGCCACTGGAAACAATGAAGCAGGTTGTAAACTAATATTAGAATATTTTAGTGTGTATTAATAAATAATGCTTATTTGAATTATTGACATTTTTATTTCGCTAAGATGTTAGCAAAACGTTTAGCTTAGCACAGATGAATGCTAACCGCAAATATCTATCGCCACGAACAAGTAAGCACTCCACCTAGTGGCCGACAGGTGGAAGTTTCATCACAAACGGAGCTACAAACGAGTCCATATGGTCCAATAAAGCCGCCCTCGTTGCCTAATGTGGACTTTTAAAGACCCGAGTGTTTATGTGGGTTTATTTTGGGTTCGCCTTTCCCACCTCCCTGTATTCCATCTGTCCAGTTCCCTCACATTCTGGACCCGGGCCATCAATCCAAACCTCCGGTCCTTTAGTCCTTTAAGGGCAGACATTCATCCATCCCCGATGCTTTATCTGCTGCTGAATGAGAACGAACACAGGCCTACAGAAAAGCTCTCAGCACGGTAACAGCTGGCATCGTGATACCCGCTACATAAAATGCCAGCCTTGAACACGTGCCCAGGGAACACCAGTGTCGATTTGAAAACGCTCGTGTGCCTTGTTCAGCGGTAACTTCGGCCAGAAATGGATTTCTTTTTGTATTAGACAAAACTCACCCAAAACTTATGACCAACCTAAATTTCGGAATGCATTTCCCACCAATATTTTTCCAGGATCCAAGTCCCCCTGGTGCCATGTTGTCTATAAATGTACATGCACACACACACACACAAATAGTAGTGTGGTACAAAATGGTAGAACTAACTAACCATAACTAACAGCTTGTTGTACTCACCCTCAGTGCATCACTGTTTACAAATGTATACGACAGATACGCAAATAAAACAGGAAATTACATTTATACATAAACACACACACACACACGTACGCAGATGCCTCATTCACTCATACAAGTACATATCTCAAAACCACATCTGATAAACTGCAAGCATTTGTTACATTTGACCTACAAGGAAAAACCTCTTGTATACTATGAGCTTGATGAACGCGTATGAATATGAACCAGAAAAGTCTCGCCTAATGACAACATAATTGCTTAAGACGCCAGGGACGTAATGACGTGACGTTCGTTATAGATCATTATAATTTGATGGTATAAGTAAACCACCGTTTGGCCGCGCAGCTATTAAAGGAAAAAGATCTCGCAGCATATTTCGCATCAGAGATACTCTAGCTGGGCACTGACACCCACCAACAGGTGCCCACGAAGTGCCATGGCAACAGACACCTAAACAGTACACACGTACTGAATCATCTCAGCATAACGGCGTGTAGTTCTGCGACGGACAAATTAATGTGATTACACTTCTGCTTGTGTGTGTGTGTTGGTGTGTGTGGGTGTGGGTGTGTTAGGTCCAGACGGGGTCCAGTGGTCTCTCTTTTTCTCTCTCCTGGGCCGGGGATAAAAGACATACTGAGCATAAGTGAGCCGGCAGCTGCCGAGAGGCATCCGGGCCTTCCTGTAGCCCACAGAACTTTTCCAGAGCAAGAGCTACTTTAATCACGCTCAACCTTCCACTGCACTTTATCACCGCCATCGTGCAACCGTAAAAGAAGCAGAGCGGCCAAAAATAACGATCAACTTTCCACGTATGCAGCCGATCAGCCGGGGAAGACGTTTATCTTATTTACTTGTACTAGCTTATGTTAGACGCGTGGATCGTCCATTAGCCCGGGTCTAAGCTTTGTGCAGTTCTGTGTTTGCGTGTTCATTCTAATGAGTGCGTTTTTGTTTGTTTGCATTTGTCTTTTCTAAAGTAGATTTTGAGTACATTAGTACTTTTCCTCACAATCGAGTCGTAGTGATGTCATGACTAACATCGCCATCGACGACACGTGTGCAGTTTTCACCTGCGTGAGACAATTTCATATGAGGATCGGCTTTGTGTATGGAGAGTCACGCCTTCAACTCCGTGCATGTTTCCGGTCAGTCAGTTAGCAGAGGTCGTAACCCATCAGTCCTCTTCACCAACAGCCAATCATGGTTCATGTAGGCACCAAGCCTGAGCTTGCATGCATGCTTGATAGATAAGATAGAAATCGTAGTAAATTGACTTGAAATTGCACTAATAATTAAAAACAATTACCGTATTGTCCCGAGTATAAGTCGCACTTTTTCCCAAAATTTCCAACATAAAAAACTGCGGTGCTGCTTATTTGTGATGCACATTTATAACACATGTTATGATACAACATTTATAACACATGTTATGATGCAACATTTATAACACAACATGTTATGATACAACATTTATAACACATGTTATGATGCAACATTTATAACACAACATGTTATGATGCACATTTATAACACAACATGTT
>JAOUQU010343453.1:0-12602 GCA_028566735.1 Ammoglanis amapaensis
GAGAGAGAGAGAGAGAGAGAGAGAGAGAGAGAGAGAGAGAGAGAGAGAGAGAGAGAGAGAGAGACTTTCCTGATATGACAAAGGATTCCGTTACGGCAGCACTAACATGCACCTCAGATCCACGTTACTGAATGTACTCACTTATTTTTGATCATTTCTCCTCCAGGTTCCTCCTCCGGTTCCTCAGCGGACGTTTGATTGTGTTTCTCTCCGAAAACACCGCGAAGTGTGTTTGGGTTCTTTGTTTGTTTGTTTGTTTGTTTGTGTCACAGAGTGAAATTGGCGCTGGCGGTTTTGTTTTAAAACGTCGAACCGTGAAGCGTCTCTGGAAGTGTGTGGAAGTCTGGCGGCCGAGACGAGGCTCCGCGCTCCTGGTTCTCTCAGCCGCTGTGTGTGTGTCGTTTATCTGTCCGGGTCGCGCGGAACGTCGCCGACTAAACAACAAACTACAGCGACGCCGTTTCTCCTGTCAGTCATAATTCGGTAGAAAGAATCCCCGGAACTCTGCGCCGTCCGACTCCGAGCGGATAAATGCGCGGCTCATTGCGGCTCTTCTTCATATTTAAGGAGCCTTCCCTCCTCAGGTGTGCGCGCGTGCGCGTGAGGGTGAGAGAGAGAGAGCGCGCGCGAGAGAAGCGGTGCGCGTGTGAGCGCTCGCGCTAGAAAACTACAGTCCAAACTACAAAAAGTACTTTTAAAAGAGTCGTTTTTACTCATGGACAAAGTACTTCAGTAAAAAGGTAACTCGTGTAAAATGTTCTGAGTAAACCCTCCTGACTTTTTTAACAGAAGGGAACGCTATGGAACTTTTATTTATTTTTATTTTTATTTATTTTATTTTATTTTTATTTTTTTTATTTTTTTTTGGGGGGGGGGGGGGTAAAGAATATTTTATGTTTTTTTTTTTTTTTTTTTTTTTTTTTTTTTTTTTTTTTTTTTTTTTTTTTTTTTTTTTTTGGGGGGGGGGGGGGGTAAAGAATAATTAATATTATTGTTTTAGCCCAATCGTTTATGTTGTTACTTCAAAGTTATTTGTTAATTAATCATTAAATCATAATAGTGGACGGTACGCTGGCTTAGTTGTCATAGCAAGAAGTCCTGGGTTCGATTCCTGGGTGATTCCATGTTCTTCTTAAGATCTTGAAATTGTCCTGTGTGTGTCACTCTGTGCTACGCAACAGACTGACGACCTGTTCAGGTGTTTAGTGTATTGACTCAGTGTGTGGCCCACAGTGACCCTAATTAGCATAAAGCGCTGGTATCACTATATAATGGTTGGATGGATGAATCGTCCAAGTACTTTGTACCGTAATATGACTTGTGTGCTAATTTAATGACTGAAACGCTCGTTTATTAGTGTTGTGTGCAAGGTTGCCAGATTGTGCAACTGTTCACTGGAGCAGCTTCTCAGACAGGATTTTAGCATTTTATTTGTAATCACTAAAAGCATGTTGTTTTATTTGTAGACGTCTTGGATTGTTAATACAAAACAGACTTCAGTAGATGTTGTAGAATGCGTTTTAAAAAGTACAAGTACACAAAACTACTCAATTGCCCAAATATGTAAGTCTTTTCTTTCCACTTGTAGTATTGGGACACCTTTTTATTACTAAATTAAAGTGATTCATTTATTCATATTGCCACAGCAAGGCATGGTCGGTTGTTGAGTGAATGCGAGTGAGAGTAACAGGATGCCATCATATTCAAGATCTTGATGACATTACGAAACAAAGGAACTCCTTGAAAAGTTCATGACAGTCGTTCTGCTTTCCTTTCAATTTAAAGATGAGATTATTTTTCCTTCTCAAAAAGCAAAACAAACCGTTTCACCGATGCTGCTTACTCAAAACACTTTAGTCTGGAAAAACAGCCCCATTTTTTCCACTAGAACCTGTTCAAAATGTTTAGGAACCATTTCCAAGAAGAATGTATTAGTGTATTAATGCTTCAGTTTTAAGCCTTTAAATGTGCACAATTATTAATATTATAAAGCGATATTATAGTTAGGAATGCTAGACTACACTGTTCATCGTTAAGCAGCCAATCTTTAATTATAATATATATATATATATATAAAATATGATTTTTTTAAAAACCAGACAGCAAGGTCACTGTAGCTTCACAGCAAAACATACTGGGTTTGATTCCGTGATAAAGAAATGCGCATGTTCTGCAAGGATCTGCATGGGTTTGGCTCAGAGTTCTCTGGTTTCCTCTTCCAGTCCATAGACATGCAATCGGGTTTATTGGTGATACTGAAGGTACCTGTGTCTCTGTACACATTGGCGACCTGTTCAGGTGTTGATTGCATTAGCACAATATGTCCCACACTGAACCTTAATAAGATTAAGCAATGGTAAAACTAGATAATGAACAGATGAATGGATTTAAAAAACATTTATATTTATTTTAAAAAGCCAGTTTAGTTTATATGACAAATTATGATTACTAAGAACACTGTCATAATAGCAATTCACTCACTATGACTTTACTCAGGTCTCGCTTGCTCACCAATTCCACAATTTCCAGGTACATTAAGATCTTCAGTGAAAACAAATGGCATTTCCTAGAGGACTGTTAAGTTCAAAATTCCATATTGTCAAACAGACCACACTGTTTCCAAAATATTCCCAAAATTGTGTACTGTTCTACACGTCTACTTGGAAAAAGAGTTCAACCAAAGCATTTAAAATAAAAACAACAAATATGTGATGTTTACACCTGCACTGTATACTCAGTCGTGTGGATCATACAGAAAAAAATAGCCAATAAGTTTTATCTGAAATATTTCATGTTTTTCTTATCAACTTTGTAATCGAATCTATTTTTTTTGTTCATTTTACATGTCCATTTCAGGCCTGCAGCACAATGCATAAAAGTTTAGACACGGGCAATAAAGAGCCAGTAATGATGTTAACAGGAAGATAAACAGGACTGCGACCAACGTCTGCATGTGTAAATTATTTCAAATATTGAACATTGTTTGCATAATTCTATAACTGTCCATTTCGATACTTTTGTATCGTCCATTTGGTACTTTGTACCAAGAGAATAAAAAAAGCAAACATTTCTGAATAATTTTCAAAATACAAATAAAACTTTAACAACATTTTTTGTACAAAAAAAAAACAAAAACCACCAAGCATTAAAATAAAACAAAGCGACAGACAGACAGACAGACAGGTCCACAGCGTCCATCTCATAAAGTGCTAAGAAATTCTTTTACCTGAAACATAAGATATAGAAAAGAAAAACATAACAGTTTTGTTATTGCATGTTCAAAACACGCTAAAAATATCACCGCTGTGAGAGAATGTTATTGTCTGTGTACAAATGTGTGTTGATCTCATCATTAAATTAACTACATTTTGTTCCACCTCATTACAGACAACATTCTTCTGAAATTATAGCATGTACCAATAAAATAAACATTATTAAACTTAATATGATCTTATTTTCAGATTTGTTGATGTGTAAAACTGGACTGTAAACAAAATAAGATTTGATTAAAAAAAATTCCTACCTTCTCAATCATGTCAGAACACTTATTTTTATTGTCTTTGAAATCGTCGTTGACATCGAGAGTGAGAATTGGAACTTCATTCAGATATTCAAAATCCATACTGAACAAACACACACAACAACGGTAATGTAAACATTGTAATAGTTTGGCTTTAAGGTTAAAAGTCACGTGTAATACTAAATTTTTAGAAAATAAAAAAAGACTTTTGTTATTTAGTTTTTTATATAAATAGTTTTCAATTAAACAAATTTTCACTGAAGAGCCCCAAACCTGGCAACCCTGTGCAGTACCAGTGCTCTTTTTTACCTTGGCTGATTAAAGCGACCATCGTTTTTGTGTGTACCTCGTGGTCCTGTCTGTGTGTCTGCAAGTGTGTGTGTGTGTGGGTGAGAGAGAGAGAGAAAGTGTGTGAGAAATGTCCAGTGTATGTACCTCATGGTCCGGTATGTGGGTGTGTGTGTGTGCTGTCCAGTGTGTGGGTGCACCTCAAGGTCCTGTGCTGAAGCCAACACTCATGTTTGTAGTGCAGTTTCTCAAGATACTCCAGAGGAATCCCCTGCTCCTCCTCTCTGCCTCTCGTGTGCAACCTCTCCAAACACATCTGACACACACACACACTTCCTTATTTAAATCATTTTTGTTTAAAAAAAATCAGTAATCTTCATTTAAACAATCGGTGACTTATTAATCATGTCTTGCTCTGTGTCCAATGCATTCTGGTCTCTGTCTGTGGGGGTTAGACATGAAGTCTGTCTCCACCTGGGTTTTATCAAGATACCCCACATTCCTTCGACCTCTCCAAAAATATGGTAGTATGAAGTTTTGGCTGCTTTAGATGATTAGGGGTGTGTGTGTGTATACCTCTGGTTTGGCCCTCAGGTAGATGATCCCATCAAGCCCAATGTGCTGGCCAAACTGCTGATGCAGCCAGCTGTGCCAGTCTTGATAAATAGCCCACTCTGTCTCATTCACACACTCACTCTCATGCAGATTAGCAGCAAATATAAATCTGCAGAAAAGAAAAACACAAATCATAAAGTATAAAGGCCCAAAGACAATCGAGGGCCCATCATCAGAATGATTTTTATCCATTTGACGAACATAGGACGTGTTTTTCATGTGTTTGCAAACAAAATCATCTTATTATCATTTATATTTACAGCATTTAGGGGCCTTGCTCAAGGGACCAAAAGCAGCAACCTTGCAGTGAGGAGATTTGAACTGACATTCTTTGGATTACTAATCCTGTACCCTGGCTGTAGCCTAATGGTTTCACAACCCAGTACCCTTTAATGGCAACATGGATTAAAGTTGGTCTAAATGTATGTACTCTGGGGTTTGATGGGAACTGTGGACATTTGTACATGTTTGTAATCAGGAACATACCACACTAGCTGTAGATATGTAGATATACATGAGCTACTGCAATTTATTTTAATGTATTCAACAATCACTGAGATGCCAATGCTGCAATTCACCAAGCTCATTCAAAATGTAGCATTTTAATATTTGGATAAATAAAAGGAGCATTACAAATGAGAGCCGTCAGTGTAGCTAGAGTGTATCGTTATATCACTAATCTGTACAGAATATATACAGGATCGTTTTAGAGAAATAAGCAGTCACACCTGTCGCTGTAGACGGATCTCTCAAAAAACTGCACCGGGTTCTCGGCATGACGCAGTTTGCCGTTGGCAGAGTTCATCTGGGCGCGGATGCGGCTCATGCATGCGTAGCTCTGGAACGTATAGGCCCAACGCTCTGGCTTCTCGTACATCATCTGCAATAAATTCCCCCCACTCTTCTGGGATGTGGTCAGCTCCTGACACATACACAAAACGTTTTATATCTACAACGCTTTAAATGCATCTGTAAAAACATCATCTTCCTAATGATCGGAGTCATAATGTATTCAGCACTAAGTTTTATTTTTGGAGCAGTTCCTTTAACTCTAGACATTTGGGTGAGGCTTCTATATTCACATAAGGCTGTTTCTAATGGTTCACTGACTCCCATGGGGTGTGTAACGTGCAATTTCCTCACAGCTGCTGACTGCTAAACAGGAGCAGTGACCATAAATGAATGCCCCAGGAGCACATTTGCCAGGCCACTACTGCACATGCCAAATCTAAACATGCTGCAGTGGAATCTGAACCATGTACATGCTTGGTCAAATTCACAAGTCCAAGGAAACGAAGTATGGCTTCTATTTCCAAAACAGGTGTAAAAAAAAAAACAGCTAACAGCGATGCGGTCTCCAGAGAAGTACGCTGCTGTTAATTGTGTCTCGTGAGACTGATGACAGGATGTCACCTGGTCAACTGTGAATGTGAACGTGAAGTGAAAACATCAACAAGAAGCTCAGACCAAAATGCCAAAGAAACATAGAAGTGTTGATGTAAGTCGCGTAGTTACCGTCTGAATTACTGAACTTAAAATATAATTTTCTACAAAAAAACAGCACAATCAGTTTAAAGTGTTTTCTACAGGAAAGTCTCTCCAAATCCATGTCATGAATGAGCCAAGATGTTATAAATACACAGTTAAATGTACGAGACTGTATACTGTAGACACCGAAATGCAACATTATAACTATATATATATATATATATATATATATATATATATGTGTGTGTGTGTGTGTGTGTGTGTGTGTGTGTGTGTGTGTGTATGTGTGTATATAAGAATAAGAATTCATGACTTTTATTAGTAGGCAGTATTTTTATTTTTACCTCGAATTCACTTTGTTCGGTTTGGATGTTGCACCACCTGGCGATGGGTTCAGGAACCACATCCCATTCTGAGTCTTCATGCTGCAGTAAACGAACAAATGTGGACTTCCCAGCAGCTGCGCACACACACCATACACACACACACACATAAAAATGTACACACCACACACAGATACAGATAGATAGACATGTAGATAGATAGATAAATAGATATACACAGACACAAAACACACATCACACACAGCATGTTTTAGAACTAAGATTCAAGTACCCGTGCTTATTAAACATTAATAAAATAGTGGATGGCAAATATGAAGTTTGTACAGTTTTTAATAAACAAAACATGGATTTCTATCTGATTTTTAAAAATCTATAGATTGTCTTGAATCCACTTTAAATTAAATTGATTAACATATGATCTAATCATGGAACTAAGTGGCCTTTTTAGTAGTTTAAAATTCAAATCTTTATATAAATTATGATTTACACTGTTGTTACTTAACTCACATTTTAATACTGTCAGTTAACGTTTTACACGAAGCAGCTATTAGATATTATATTTAATATTAGATATCACATTTATATTACATATATTACATTTCGTCCCTGAATAAATTATGTCAGGTATCATTAGTAAACTTACCGATGTTGCCCTCGATAGAAATGCGCTTGATTCTTTTCTCTAGACTGTCGTCGAGAACGCTGAGACACGCTCGTTTAGGGGTTCGGGGCATTTTTATTAGTTATTAATTATGAAATTTGTGATAAAAGTCGCGCTTATGCTAAGCTACCAGAAGAATCTGCTCTGACAGGACGTTTGAAAGTGCGCGCGCTCGCAGAAAAACAGCGCGCGCTTGATTTTGGCGCTCAGTAAACAACATGAATATTCTAGCCAATGGCTGATGAGCATGCTTAACGCTTATTGGTTGGTGAAAAGTGGGCGTCGCGGACTGGGCCATTGTTGCCACAAGTCACATTGTGACGTATGTTCCAACAGCTGTGCAGCGTTCACTGTCAGCGTAACCACAAAAGGATCATTTTTATCTTACGTTACTACTTAAAACTTCACATTTACTCAGCTTAAATGTTTCATGCTGCTGAATCATTAACACGTCTTTAACTATTTATAGCACGAGATCTCTTGTTTGGATGTTTTAACCTTAATTATGTTTGCAAGACGCCATTCTGAGGTTATAGATTTCAAGACTATTTTAATGCTTTTATTTTCTGTCATAAATCAATTTTAATTGCCACTGTGCATGAAATATGCGATACAAATAAACGTACCGTAACTTGCTTCTAAATTCCTGCTTTTGCTAATGTATCTCTTTGCAAATGTTTTTCAGCTGTGGCTCCATAATTTTTTTTGCAGTGCAATATAGTGCTTGTCCCATGCCTGGATAAATAGGCAAGTCACGTTAGGAAAGGCATTCAGCATAAAAACTAAACCAAACCAGATCAATAAAGTAGATCAGGATTCCGCTGTGGTTACCCCTAACCAGATCAAGCAAAGGGTTCACATATTTATTACAATTTTACGTCATGTTTACATCATGACGAGAGAAACGGTAAATACCCAGTACACCAGATCATATCTAACAAACTCGTTGACAATTTATGCCTTCAATTAATGAACCCATAAACTTTAACTTTAGATAATTTGATTATTAAATGTATGTAGATGTGTTTGGTTTTTTATTAAATTATCCGTTCTTTACCGATAAAACACAATTTGTGCACGATTAGAAAAAAAAACAGGTCAACAATAAATGGAGTTTGACTTTAAAGTAGACAGCATTTATTACTGCAAAACAATCAGTAAATAATCATCTGTAAAATATTCATTCCATTTACCACAGCTACTTTACTTAGCTAGACCTAAATATTTAGAAGGAAAAATATGTTATAAAGATTTCCAATAAAACTGTAGTGTTGGCACGTATCATTTGCTTGTTTTTCTCTGTGCGTGTCGGCCTGTTCAGTTTATACAGTTGAAAATGAATTTCAAAAACACTCATTAAAATGTGAATAGTGTCATGCTAGCGTTGTGATTTAAAAACAAAACGTGTGTAATGTGGAACAACTGCGTATAAAAAGAAAATTAAGAGTACATACAGAACTACAAATCTAACTGTAATGCACCAATCACTCTTATACACAACTTACTGTTCATCTAATATGTCCATCCTTAAAAACCTCCAGCATTTATATTCTAATCACATTTTGTCTAGAACATTTACATTCCGAATGATGCCTGAAAACATTACAAGTAAATCAAAGCAGAAAATCCGAGCTACAGTAAAAGCAGTAATAATGATTAGCATTACTGAACAGGTAACAGCAAAATAACTCACCGTGAAAATTGCATAGGAAAATAGATTATAAGTATCTATCTACCATCATTTTCTTGTCATTTACGCTTCAAACACTTTCAAGCGTACAAAAATGACACAAAATTAGTGTACTGGTGCTTTAACAGACTTGCTGCTAGCTGGTTAATGTGTCGTTACGTTCGAAGAAGAAAAATCATCAAAATATAAAAGCTAAACAGTTTAAGAAAAACACTGCAATCTAGAATTAGGTCATTTCCTCAAAACTGAAGAAATGATGAAACATTTTACTAGAAACTGTGACTTAAAGATGATGGACTTGTGTCATTCCTTAAAATGCTTAGCTAACTCCCCTTTAGCCGTTAGCATGGTCTTACACCCATATTTTTAAAAAAATGGGATAATTGGTTCCCTAGTTCATGTTAACTTTAGCATGTAGCATTGTGCTGCATGTCGACACAGGAAAGGACATTTGTACAAACAAACAAAAAGAACAAAGGAAAAGATACGATGGAAAGCAGTAACATGATAGATAGTGATCGTCATGAATTCTTGTAAAACCATCTATCTGTCCTTGGTGGTCAGTTTGTCGATCAGCTCTTGAAGGGGTGCAAGTTCCTTTCGGTCAATTAGATTAAACTCCTGCAAAGAACACAAAACCATTTACAAATGTCCAAATAACACTAAATGTATACAAATTAAGCTTCTTCAACAAAGTCGACCAGCATTTCCTGAAGGGGCATTATGATGCATGACTTAGCAAAACGGCAAAACTATATAAAAGTCACACAGCATTGAGTTACTAGAGCTGAAATCGGGCACTGAAATTCAACACACATTCTGTTACACACATACATATGTATAGTGTTGAAGGTTAGTCAGTGTTCGAACAAATTTTGAACACCAGACACAAACACACACACATGCGCACACACGGTTAAACCAATCATTTGTTACAGTTACTCAGTTAGCCATAATAAAAATGAAAGGATGAATATTCTGCAGTATATACATGGTATGTGACCTTGGCGTACCTGTACGAAGAAGATGAAGTGTTTGAAAGAGGTGTTAAGGTGTGCTTCTTCCTGCAGCTGCATGACGGAGTCGAAGTGCTGGTGGTAAATGTGAGCATAAACACGAAAGAGACGCTTCAAAATAGTCTTCGCAACGGACATGAAGTTTTTGGGGAAGGGGACACCTGAAAAAAAAAGCAAAATCAAGAAAATTATCACGTAGAACTGTTTTGTAAAGTAAAATCAACATAAAGCCAAATTTGTGAAACATGGCATGAACCTAAATTATTATAAAGATATTATTATATGCATTAAGATGCTTGGTGATGAGAACTGGAATCATTTATTGAAGGTTGACAGGCAGATCCTATTAAATAGACATTATTTATTTAAATGTTACCAGTATTACCGATTTTGGATGGAAAGAGTGTCTCATCATCGAGCTGGTCCTGCACCCAGGTCATAAGATAGTCGATGTATTTAGGAGCTGAGCACTTGATCGGCTTTTTGATGTTGGTTCCATCCGCCCAGTGATACTCATACCTAACAAAAAAATACAAACTAATGTTTGACAGTCCAGATAGCTAAAGCTTAACAGAGCTGCACAAATATAAAATGCTGACTCAATAAATAAGTTAATTAAACCCACACACTTACTTGGGTCCGGCAGACATGACTGGGCAGCTGTCCTCAGAGCAAAAGTCTGTCACAGTTCCATACAGCATGTTGATCTGATTAAAGAAATCAACAGCTACACAGAAAACAAAATTCCAATTAAAAACGTAACTCCATTAAGTTAAACATGTAAAGCAGATTCTACTTGAGTAGATTCGATGTCCTGTAAATAAAGATGTACAGGATAAAATACAGCTAAACCTCACCCTACATCATTAATTGGTTCCAGGAGACACGACTTAAGTGTTTATTAAGTGTTTACTAAGTGTTTACTCTTCGCCAGGCTAAACTGAAAATAACCATACAGAGTTCTGTATTTTATTTATGATGCATTTTTAATAATATCTGAACAACAAAGTGATAATAATAGTATCTGGTTGGTAAGATAAATAGATGTACGAATCTTGACACCGACTAACAATAGATATCAGAACGACTGTACGTACTTGATATCATATGATTAATTTACTACTTTTATTCTTATTTATTTCAAGTGATTTTTAAGTGATTGTACAATTCCAACATTTCTAGTGGAATAAAATGATGGTTACCCAAAACATTGATACCAGACAGAAATACTAAATAATAATGCATTTATTTGTACACAATCTGATGAGCCATAACATTACGACCATTCACCAGATGCAGCAGATGTATAAAAACTTAAATGCCAGAATGCGACTGAGGCTAATTCATTCTTCCCAGTCACAGTCCAAAAAGCCTAGTGGCCAGTGGAGAACTGAAACAAGGTCAATCAATAGATTTTCCTAACCAGGAACAGTCCTGTAATTCACAGAACATGAACCCATAGATCTGCTACCAGACACCACAGGACTTCTGCAGACATCTCATGAGTTCCACGTCTCACCATGACACAGGTGTTTTGACAGCACCAAACCCTGGTTCTAATGTTTACAATAACTTGTGCAGATTTTGGTTAGACAGGTTCCTTTTGCAAAGTAAAAATGTTATTGTAACACATCTTTGAGCTATTGCGATCACACCATGTTCAAGTATTTAACAAAAATCACATTTTTATATATACAAAAAAAACACAGAAATGTAATAGTCTTGGGGAAAAAAATGTTGACATTTATGTTACTCGTGATTATCATTAACGTCATGATCAAGCCCAGAACCTTCCTAATGAGATCCATACATGTGTTAAGAGAAAAGTGTGTATAGAGGTGAATACTCACTGTTTACAGCCACCCATTCGTTCAGATCTTCTCCATCTGGCAACATGACGGCCATGCGCAGGTTCCCACTGCCTAGCGTCGCCTCAGCATGTTTCAGCAGCTCATACTGGTGAGAACCTTCTGGAATGTTCTTCTTAGGCTTGAAAGTCTTGGATGAGCGATTGCCACTTAGAATAGAGAGGAAGAGACAGCACGAGATTATGATTATTTCAGCTAACATTGAAATCGACATCCACATTGTTACGCCAATCAATCAGGTGTATTGTAGACAGCAGCTAAACGAGCCAACTGTGACTCAATAAGGTCCTGGTAGGTAGTCACAGGTATCTGGAGTCATGCAGAGTGCAGTGCTGAAGGAGGCATGAAGAAAGATCTACAGAGATCTACAGAGATCCACTGAGATTATCCAGATGCTCTGGGGAGACCTAATTGATGAATTATTATAAGATATCCATTGCTAATTTATTTAAAAGAAAAACATATTCGATTGCTGTACGGCTTAACATCCAACTGAAACATTACTGTAAGGATACAGAGGATGTCTTAACTATCTAAACAATAGCTTATATCTTAGTATTTCTGTAATCTGTAATTTACCAGCGTATGTTGATAAACGCTAAGGCAGCAAGGGTATTTAGACAAAGGCACTTAGGCAGCAATCCACCCTCACAACAAAAAGTTGTAGCTACTAATCAACTTCAAAACAAAACCCTAAACATTTGATGAATCAGTGATGAGAAAAAAAACGTCTCATGATACAACATGCCTCCAGTGAACACGAGTTATCCACGTCCTCCAGCAACTTCCTCCCAGTGTGTTACACAAGAGTAATTAGGTAAAGAAAATCCTGCTTTCATTCGTCCACAAGGTCAAGCTGAGAACTTTTAATCAAAGGATTGATGAAGTGCTTTTTAGCAAGCGTCAAACTTTCACAAAATGTTGATAGAATGTAGGCTAAATGTTTTTGAAATATGTGACCTATCACATTATCTGCTGAGGGGGTGTAAAAGAAAAAAATATCTATTATATGTATTATTTCGACATGGTAACATAAGTAGGGCTGTCCACAACCAAGGATTTTGCTGGTCGACCAGAGGTCGTCATTTACTTCAACTAATCGACTAATAGTC
>JAOUQU010343670.1:0-12601 GCA_028566735.1 Ammoglanis amapaensis
TATATGCTTGCTGTTCCTGGCTAAATAAATGCCATTTAGGATAGGACACAGTTGTTAAGTTGGCATTAAAAAAAATGCATCGAGGGTTCATTGTTGGTAATCATTCTACAAGGCTATTCACTCGAAAGAGGCCCCAGACATTTTGTAATACTTTCGCTAGGACAAAGTTATCTACAAGCCAAGCGCTCTTCTGAATGCAGAGCTTCAAAACCCTGCTGCCAGGCGTGTCAAAGTACTAATGCACATCATGCGCTAATCATCCACATCAAAGATCCCACCCTAATTTAGTTCTTTCGTACTAATCCCACCAGTGTACAGGTGCCTCATGTGGGAAATACCAATGGTGCTTGCAGGGGAAAGCCAGTTGACTAAAAAGAATGTCTTGCTACACTTTCAGGGCAGCTAGATGAATTGATCTTTATTGACTTATTGACTTGAAATGTACTTCTAGGGTACAAAATCAAACCCTTTTAAGCTAAGATAAGTCAGCGATAGCCTTTAACTGTTCTTCCTTGGACAAGTATATTTGTTCTTTGTATATTTTACTTGATGTGTTGGGTAACAGCATAAATGAGATGAAACTAAAATCTAGGTTCTTGAAAGATACCCCCTATTCATAGAATTTTAATTTTGATTAAAAATAATTGTCTGAAAAGTGGCTGTCGTTGTACAATAATTAGGCTTTTAACAGTGTCTTGATTTAAAACGGGAGACTTTTAGATATAAATTATTTTGGCATTTTCTGATTTTATTTCCTAATCACCAGTTAAGTTCCTAAGCATCACCAGTTAGTCTTCCATTAGTCTGTGGAGAGTATTTACACTGACTACTCTTCCATTTTAGGAACAGTGTAGCCTAGTAGGTAGAACTTTGGTCTATGGTCTGGAAGATTAGAGTTTCAAATTCAGGCACGGTCACTGTTGGTTACTTGAACGAGACCCTTAATCCCGTCTGCTCCAGGGGTGCCGTACGATGGCCGACCCTGAACTCTTACTGAAGTTGGGATATGAAAAGAAAGAATTTTGTTGTACCATACATTTGTATATATGTCATGACAAGTTAAGGTGTTGTTCATATTCATTCAAGTGCTTTGGTCATCAGACCAGAATCCACCCCTCTGTAGTGTGGTCAATTTCATCTGCTGCGACTCTGCCAGGTAATAAAGATTGGCCAGCCAATTGGGAGCTGAGCTGTAAACAGTTCAGAATATGGTAGAATATCCAGCTAGACCATCTGGGCACACAGACGACTTGTTTCGCAAGTCTTCTGATGACATAATCTAAGCCTTTTAACCTGGGATAAATCCGTCTGGACCCTAATATAATCCAGTCCATCGCTTTCCCGGGCAGAATGAATTGGTGGATGAATTTCAGGGTGTAGAAGAATTTAAGTATTTGACGTAAAGCCATGCAGACATTTCCCACTCTGTCTCTCCGTTGATTGCAGTTTTGGTAAGATTGATTGATTACTTTTAGTGCTAATACAACATAAATTAAATGTTACATGAATCCATATCCTTAAGTGATCCAGTGTTTGCTTCAAAACTTCAAAAAACTGAAGCTCTTAAAAATTTGTTGACAATTATTTGGTCACGATTCGTCACCTCTCTCTTTCCGCTGTAATGCTAGGATTGTTAAGTCAACAATCGTAACCTTTGTCACCGTACCTCTTCCTCTCTCTCTCTCTTTGCTCTTGGGATTTTTTCCTTCTCTCCTTAAATCATGATCTCCACTGCTGCAAAGAAAACTCCACCTACTCAGCGCTGCTAATGTAGTCACTGACAGTATGAGCTCTCCCCTCTCCTATCCTTTCCTCTCCCTTACTCCCTCTCATTCTGCATTCGCTTGCTCACTCTCTCGTTCTCCCACCCCTCAGTATCTCCCCCCGTGCACCGTTCACTCCTGTCCAGGATAAATAAAGGCTGCTCTGAGGATGTGGGGGGAAAGAGAGATGTAGCCGCTCGCAGACGAAACACAATGTTGAGGCGACTCTCGCTTGCCGGGTCTCGGCTCTGAGGATTACAGACGTGCTCGTCTACCTGCCCTTTCTTCATTATCCCATTACCCACCGGATGATGCCCAGCGTTGTTTGCTCACCTTCTGTCAGGACTACTGCACTTTGTCTGCTTTTCTGTGCCCGAGTGCGACTCCACTAAGAGATCCGAGGCCGCCCGTGCTGCCTTTTTTGAGACTCATGGAGCCCCACTTCTCACTTTGGTAGTCGGTTCGACTTCTTATTCGCTTGGAACTGTATAGCCAGGCAGAGTCTGACGGGCGGCACTGGCAGCACTCCAGCTCAATGCATTTCTGACTTGTTCAAGGCTGCGATTGTCGGCATCTAATAAAGAGGTAAGACTTGACACGTCGTCTCGAATTTGTCAGCTTGTGTTGTAGCTGGATGTTTTCACATTTTACGCTCGGTGTTTCTTAAATAAGTACGTCGATTTCTATAAAGCTACTTAGTACGGCATGTACTTTGACTTGCTGTGACTTGTATGAGGATGTACATGTCCATGTTAAGATATGACGTTGAAAGTAACTACAGGACCTTATGTTCTGTCACAGGTTGGCCTACAAGATGATTTAAAAGATTTAATCTTTAAGGCTTTAAAAACTTACGCAGAATTATTGATTTTTTTTTAAAGCCTAGAGAATCCCTACTTATTTTGTATCTGCTTGTAAATATGGCCTCTCAACAGAAAGCTTGGCAGTCTTGATATCCTAAAGGGTTGTAAATAATTTCATCTCATGGTACCTATGGGCATGTGGATTTTTACAGTACATCCTGGCATCTTTAAATTACTCAACAACAGGTCTTCCAGTATTTCAGATGAGTGCATTTAGGATGGAATCATCTGTGGATATCGAGAACATGGTCAGGGAGAGCAAAGAAAAAAGAGCTAATGTCACTGGAGAGTCTAATGAGCAGCTCGAGTTGAGCTTGGCAACCTGCCCTGCCAAAGGACAGAGAACTACCTCCATAGAAGAAAATCAATTGACAGAGAGGAGAATTAGACTCGGAGCTCACGTACAGGGTGCCAACCCCCAGCCTGGTAACGAGCAGCGAAAAAGTTTTAAACGAAAGGCTTAGCTTAAAGTTCAAATGTATAATGGAATGTTTCGAGAGTAAAAGAATCTGCACAGATCCAACAAATATGCCGGCATGGTCTGCGTGACATTTTGTGAATGAGTAGGCTGTGACTGTGTGGCACAGCGGTGAAGCGGATAATGGGTATCTTAAAGCTCTAGGGTCCCAGGTTTAATCTCAGGCTTTGGTTTCAGACACTGTAGGATTTGTCATGTTGTTCCTTGTGGCCACGTGGCTTTTTTCATCATTTCATATTCTCATACTTCCCAATATCGGCACCATCTTTGTGAGAATTTCTTGACTGACTAAGTGGTGCAGTGAATAATTTGTTTTGAAGCTCCAGCGTTTCAGATTTAATATAAATCCAAAAAGCCCCCCCCCCCCAATCATTGATAAATAGGTAGGGGACTGGGTAGCTTGGAGGTGCAGCAAATAGCCTCTCTTGCCTCAAGGCTTACAAATACTGGGTTTAATCCAAATTTTTAATTACAGTCTGAATCAAGTTTGGCCATGTAGGTTCCCCTGGAGTCGTCTGTTTTGCTACCACCTCCCCAAAACATGGCTCAGGGTGTAAACAATTGAGGCACCCTGTGCCCCAGGTCCCAGGAAATTCTTTTGCATATATTACTAGAATGAATATTGAAGATAAATTAATATGATACTTGCAGTAATATGTTTCGATATACCTCCTGATTCCGTATCGATCTTGTTGCAGTTTCTATAAACATCGTGATACCGTGCAGTGGACTGGCACGAACTCGCCACCTCCCACTTTAACGGAAATAATGTTTTTTTAATAAAGCTGATTCAATATGAGTGCATAGATAATAATGTGAATTTAATAAATGAGTGTCCAATGCCATGTGATGAACCTGAGTCCCGTAGAGGACTTTTGATTACTAGTACAGTTCATTGACTACAAGGCAACAACTGCGCTCCATCGATTAACAGATTGAATACATTTAATTCAGATTCATGTATTAGAAATTGCATACAATCAGTAATGCTTGTTTAGTGCTTTGGAGACAAAACAATTTGGTGCTTGCTATTTAAGATCAACATGCTGGGTTGCCAGTGCCAATCCTGAATAGCTGAAAGTGAAACCGAAACCTCACTTAGGGGTCGTAGTATAGATCAGTCGCCTCTCAGTCCTGATTTTCTTTCAATGTTGATGATGCATCTTCTCCCAATGTATGACTGAGATTCCTCCTAGTGTCTTGTGTTCTTTTCAAAGATGCTTTTATCCAATGCGAGTTGCTATACAGTATGTATAGTCGGGTCCAACAATAGCAAGCTGACAGCGGTGCGGCTTAAAACGGTGACATTTTGATTGCTAGTTTAGTATCTTAAGCACAAGGCTACAACTAGCTTCCCTTTCCACGGTTCAAAGACATGGAATCCGGTTAATGAGACATTCTACTAATCTGATATATGATGGACTGCTGTCCTGCTTGTTGTGAATCGCACTAATCACAAGACTGACATGGATTAACGAAAGGTTTGACATACACTCACTGAATGGAAATGAAATTCCAGTAATACATTTCTTTACATATGGAAGCATATAATCTTCACATTCTCAGCAAAATTGAATCTTTATTTTTAAACACTCATTATAGCAGAACAAGCCTTGACGTAACTGGCGGCTTTGGCGATGGAGTACTGAGACTAGAAATTACACTTTGTCTAAAACCAGAGTTAACGTGTTATTATTCTTTTAAAGTGTTGGTAGGGAAAACAGCATGATGTCAAGCTAGCAACTTCGGAATGTCACCAATATGAGAAAGTGTCTTAACGTCGTCGAAAATACATCAGGCATAACATTATGACCACTTTCCTGATGTTGTGCTGGTCACCGTTTTGCTACATTCTGACACCTTTCTAGCAGAACCCACATCAAATTTGAGATCTACAGCAGCTTCTACGGGATAGTCTTCACTTCCCACATGCATCAATAAGCATTGACTGACCTCAACCCTGTCATGGGTTTACCGCCGTTCCTTCCTCACAAGCACTGCAGTTTTGGAGATGCTCTGATCCAGTTGTCCATCCGTCACAAGTCTTTGTCAAACTTGCTCAATTTCCAATGCTTATCCATTTCCCCTCTGTCGAAACACATCAACTTTGCGAATAAAACGTGTACTCGCTGCCTAACGTGTTCCACTGACCGGTACCAGGATAAAGAGATAACTAGTATTATTAATTTTACCTATCAGTGGTCATAATGTTATTCTTGGCTCTTAATCTATTAAACATCTGTACATTTTGATTGTTATGAAGCAATAACTCATATACCCATTACTTAACTGTTTTAATAATACAAAGTACAATCTAGCAATGATTGTATGATATTCGAAAGTAATTACTGAATAAATTAAACAGCATTAGCTTTTGCAGCTACATTACAGCACTGTCCCTAAAGTGTAAGCATATTTTACCTATATCATAAAGTCAGCTTTATTAATTAGCATTTTATTGCTTATTTTGTTTTCAGATTTAACCGCAAATGTTAAATAATATAATTATGTAATTTAATGAAACAACAACCCAAGAGCATTGAGAATAACAACTACCGTATTGGCCCGAGTATAAGCCGCACCCGAATATATAATAATTGAGAGAATAAAACTTGATCTAGTATTTTATTCTCTTTGGGCTGGTGTGGTGGATACTGGGCTCAAAGCTCACCGCAATTGTCGCTAGATGGCGCAAGGCATTGCTTCCAGAACTTTGGTATGAGGCGGGCAGTGCCGGGGGCGCCCTCGGTAAGAACAGAGACACGGAATGACCAGAGGAGGTGACGTTGGCTGGGTCGGGATGCGATGATAATTAACCCAATAACCACTTATTCAAAAATCCAAACATGACCGTCATTGTTGCGTCATAACATGTGTTATAAATGTGCAGCTAGATTTCAAGTGAAGATTTGAAGCGCAAATAAGCCGCACCGTAGTTTTTCTTTATTGTATTTACTAATTATATTTATTGTATTTACTAATTATTTCTGTATTCTTCCATGTTCAGTATTATCTTTCTTCCTCTGTGTAATTTAGAATACTTTTTTCATCACTCTGCTTATTACACACTTCCGTATAATTCTAATACAGTATAATTAAGTATAAAACAATCTGTGCCATGAAGCACATTAACACCCATATGCAGTTAGGGCTTCAGTACCTTGCTCAAGGGCAGTTCAGTCATGACCTGTTGACTGTCGGAATCGAACCGGCAACTTTCTGATCACAATCACAGTTCTCTAACCACGAGGCAACAACTGCCCAAGATGTGCTTTTGGATGATTAGATACCTTGCAGTCCTTTAACTGTTGATTTGATGTGTGGATCAATTATTTTACTGTCAAGCATGTAACATTCGTGACGGGAAATAAAACGGTTACGAAGGTACAAATCAAGTCAAGTTAAATGTAATAGTATAGTGTTTTACAATAAAACATTGTCTTAAAGAATTGTTATAGAATCTAGGAACGTCAAGGGAAGAAGTTACATTACAGGTCTTCCTCTGTGGTTCCTGACCTTCCACAGCCATGACAGTACAAAACAACTAAGTAAAAGGTTTGAATACATAAATTTGTGTGTGTTTGCGTGTGTGAGAGAGAAAGAGAGAGAGAGGGAGAGAGAGAAAGAGGGAGACAGAGAGAGAGAGAGAGAACACAAGAGAGAGAGAGAGAAAGCGAGGAAGAAAAGTTAATCCGGATCCACAGTATTGGGAGCCGGAAAAATCCTGTGGCCGTTCTCCAGTGTTGCCCAGCTTGCACAGCTCTCTGGCTGCGAACATTAGCATCTATTAATATTAATGCATTAAGCAGCATTCGTGCAAAAGTACACACATTTACAGATATTGTCCCTCTGTCTTTCACGCTCGTTACTGTCTGGTGGAACGACTCGTTCACATCAGCTTTAACACTGCACATGTGTCTATCAACACGTTCTCACAAATACTGACCCGATAACTTTTGTCTGATATGAAAACTCGTTTAAGTGTTTCCCATCCATCCCACACGGACTTATTAATCCATTTAGCCTCTTATTCTAATGCAGATCCAACTGAGTGAATTCCAATTAGAGACTTCCAGCTCTGAGTCCAAGAGAGACAAGCTGTTGCCAGGGTGACAGCTCGGAGACTGCTGCCTGTCAGTCAGCTAGTAGGACCCAGCTGGGCTTCGGGGAGATGCAATATGAAATATTAAGCAGTGCTTGCTACTCATTAGGGTATTGCTAACTATGTGATGTACTGTTTTTCTGCAATTATTGATGAGGGACAGGGAAATGTAGTCATCTGTGCAGAAAACCTGGAATAGGCACATTTGTTAGTATAAAATCGAATACACACATTTTTATTTTTTAAAATTAATACTAAGGTTTTGTTCTGTATTTAACAAAGTCTCCCCTCGAGCTTTTGAAATTAGTTCAAAATGTGCAAATGAGCTCAAATGAGCGATATGAATAAAAGAAAAAAGATCGGATTCTTTCAGACTGGTGGACTGAAATATGCATAGTTATGTAACTAAAGGGGACATATTATGCTAAACTCAGCTTTTGTGTGCTTTTGTATTTCCACTTGGGTTTCAACTGCTCTTATAAAGACTGCAAGTGCTGTGAAGAAAAAAAACATCCATTAGTGTAGATCATTTAATATATTTTGGTGTCAGGAATTATGAGCTGTTTGCATGGCTTCCATGTTATGACATCACAACAAGAGAATTAGGATATGACCTTCCTGACACCAATCATCAGAGCTCCAGTCACTAGATTAGTTGAGTTGAAACTGGCAAGAACAAAGCTGGTTGTTTTGTGCAAAGAATTTCACAAACATGTTTTATATAGCCCATAGACCTTCTAACTTGTTTAAAGAGAGGCATAATACGTCCCCTTTAGCATCTCAGCATCGTTGGTAGCATTCACACAAATACTAAGCATGAAAATAAAAATACAGACATGCATATGTCTATAGAAATGTCCATGTTTTTCCATGTGCTCCACAAAACAATTGTATACAATGTAATACTAAAATAAACTTTATAAACGACAAATCATTGACTTGGAGATCTCTCACATACAAGAAAAAATTATGAAACGCTTAATGTTCGGCCAATGTTCTCTTCGAAATACAGCAGTTTTTATTAGCACAATCTTGTTTTTAAAAATATACAAATATGACCGAATTTTTAACGAAACATCGCAATTCTGCATCAGCTGCAATTGGTCCATCAGGTTTGATTGATTGACTGAACGACTTTAGTGGTTCCATGGATGTATGGGTGGATGGATGGATGAATGGACAGATGGATGAATGGATGTTTAATTGATATTCCACATCTTTCAAGCAAAAACATTCCACAACATTTCAAGCATTTCAAGTAAACATCTGCATGTAACAGTTTAGCAGAACCATGATGTTGCAGGTACTATTGCAGTCTTAACATTGTTATTTAGATGACTATAAAAAAGACTAGTAGATTGGTAGTGGTATCGGCAGATACTCCATTTGTAGTATCGTATCGGACATAAATAGTAGTATCGACCCAACCCTAATAAATACATAATGAAGCATATGTAATGGGATGGGGAACCTCTTTCATTAAGACTTAGCTCTAATCCACAGGGCATGAGTTTATTGAATATATAAATATGTAAATCAAATTTTAGGGCATTTCTAGTTGATGTCCATAACAGCTTTTTTCACTGGAGATAAATAAATGTATACAGTATTAAAACAGCAGTTATTAAGCACTGAACATCCCATCTAGCACTTTTATTTTTTGAAGAACGTATTTACAAATGGGGCGGGACGGTGGCTGAGTGTTTAGCACTGTCGCCTCACAGCAAAAAGTCCCGGGTTCGTTCCCCGGGTCGGGCTTTCTGTGTGGAGTTTGCATGTTCTCCCCGTGTCAGCGTGGATTTCCTCCGGGTACTCCGGTTTCCTCCCACAATCCAAAAATATGCACTAGGTTGATCAGAAATTGGTTAATTTGTCCTGTAGTTTCACAAGATCCCTGTAGCCATACAGGGTTGGAGAAAGACCTGGCAACCTGCTCCGTAAAAATATAATTGCTGAGTAACTCTGGGGATCTGTAGCGGTCCACAGAGTGACCCAAGAGTCGGTAACGACTGAAACGGGTAAAATGAAGGTACTGAGTGGGAGTTGATTAAACCCTGAAGGCACTTTGGCCGCTGATTCGTTTTTGGTTTTGTAGGCCAGCATCAGAATTTTGAACATGAAGCCAGTGAAGAGAATGCCAGCCGAGGGGTGATGGGGCAGTATTTGGGTGATGGGGGAGAACAAGGGGTTTTGTGGCAGTATTAAGGTGACTGTCTGGTAACAGAAAAGTGATGTCACAGTATTTAGGTGATGGTGGGGTAACAGAAGAGTGATGTCACAGTATTTAGGTGATGGTGGGGTAACAGAAGAGTGATGTCACAGTATTTAGGTGATGGTGGGGTATCAGTAGGGGTGATGGTGGGGTATTTATGTGATGATTGGGCAGCAGTTGCAGTCGTACCCTTGTTGGAAATTTTAGTAAAGGACTTTTGTGCTCCTGCACCTCCGAGCCAACCCCTCACCGACACCCCCCCCACACACACACACCCGTCCCCCGACCGGCCCGGATCAGGATCCCGGGGTTATTACCAACGTGAACGACTGAATAAGAACGGAGTCTAATTTCATCAGTTAGAGATGCGATCATCTCTAACGCATTAATAACGCATCCGTTCCAGGTCTGTGTCTCAGTTCCAGCGTCTCTGTCAGAGCTCATTACAGCAGGAAACGAATGAGGTTCAGTCGCATCACTTCCTCATTTACATCCCCCCCCCCGTACCCAGAGAAAGGAAGTTCTCTGGAGGACCAGCAGGAAGCGTGTGGGTAATTACTGGTCTGATACCCACGTGGAACGGGTCGGTCAGAGCATTAATTATATTTCACTTCCAGACCAGCTAATTAACCTTAACAGCAAAGAAAAAGAGAATTTATTCATAAGATCGTTGATTTTACTGTGAACGTGTGCATAACGATTTCCCATCATCCCGTCTGTCTCATCAGTCTACTTTTGTCCTGGGGTCCTAGTACAGCTCTTTTAGACTGGTCCTAGTACAACTGGTTATACTGGTACTACTAGAACTGGGCCTAGTACAGCTGTTTTAAACTGGTCATAGTACAGCTGGTATATACTGGTACTATTACAGCTGGTTATAGTGGTACAATTACAACTGGTTATATAAATGGTTATAAAAACTAGTGGTACTAGTATATACAGGTTATATTACAGCTGGTTGTACTGGTACTATTACAGCTGGTTATACTGGTACTATTACAGTTGGTTATACTGGTACTTTTACAACCGGTTGTACTCCTAGTGGTCTTACAGCTGGTTATACTACTATAGAACTGGTTATACCGGTACTAATATAGCTGTTATACAGGTACTAGTACAGATGGTTATACTAGTACAGTTGGTTATACTGGTACTTTTACAACCGGTTATACTCGTCCTAGTGGTCTTTTTTATATACTGGACTGGTCATAGTACAGCTGGTTATACAGGTACTAATATAGCTGTTATACTGGTACTAGTGCAGATGGTTATACTAATACAGCTGGTTATACTAGCACAGCTGGTTATACTGGTATTAGTACAGCTGGTTAAACTAGTACAGCAGGCTATACTGGTATTAGTACAGATGGTTATACTAGTACAGCTGGTTATACTGGTATTAGTACAGCTAGTTATACTAGTACAGCTAGTTATACTGGTATTAGCACAGCTGGTTATACTGGTATTAGTACATATGGTTATACTGGTATTAGTACAGCTGGTTATACTAGTACAGCTGGATAAACTGGTATTATTACAGCTAGTTATACTAGTACAGCTGGTTATACTGGTATTAGCATAGCTGGTTATACTGGTATTAGTACATATGGTTATACTGGTATTAGTACAGATGGTTATACTAGTACAGCTGGTTATACTGGTACTAGTACAGCTGGTTATACTGGTATTAGTACAGCTAGTTATACTAGTACAGCTGGTTATACTGGTATTAGCACAGCTGGTTATACTGGTACTAGTACAGATGGTTATACTAGTACAGCTGGTTATACTGGTATTAGTACAGATGGTTATACTAGTACAGCTGGTTATACTGGTACTAGTACAGATGTTGTGTACTAGCTTCCTGTTTTGTTCTCAAATCCATTGATGTTGATGTTTCTTGCTGCGTGGTGCATCGTTACATCTCACGACAACGTCCAGTCCTGAATGTAAACAACGGCTGGAACATGACATCACAATTCTAATTAATAAATAAATAAATGAGCTTCATAAAATGTTTTGTCGAGTCGGCGCTTTAGGACGACGATCAAAGGCTTCGCAAAACCCGCCAAAAATGTGCCACCCTGAGCCAAGTGTGTTAGTGTAATGGGACTCGCACCGTGCCTTTTATTTATCTGGCTTTAATCTGCCGCTCGACCTCTGCATGGACGCGCCCGCGTCCACTTCCAATCCCAGACCCCAACGAATCACCGGAAACAATAAATCTTTAATAATAAATGATTATAGTGAGTAAAAACGGATCTTTAATGCGTTTCCTGAGCGCTCCCTGGTGTGTACGTGGCTATAATTTGGCTTATCGGCGGCGGCTGTATGGAGGAGAATTATACGCTACGTATGTAGATCGATTATATGACCACCGTGTTTGTGCTTTTTGGAAATTTGGATCACTTTGGTAAGTAAATAAAATCATCTCAGGAGCGCTCACGTGTCCTGTAGGTGGTGCTTTGTATCCGTGCTGCCACTGAGATGTAGTAATAACAATATTATAAATAATAATAATAAACTGGCAGATGCATTTTTTTGCACTAGCTATGATTGTGTATCTCTGGGACCGACATACCAAAGAGCTTTGCTCAAGGGTCCAACAGTGACTGTGTACTGTCTAAAGCCAGGATGATGTGTGGCGATTTACTTCGTTGGCATTTGTTTGCGGAAATCCAAAGTGACTCACTGTACAGTGGCATCACAATGTACAGTGACATCACAATGTACAGTGACATCACAATGCCTCGGGGCTTTGCTCAAGGATCCAACGCTCAAACTACCAACCTTCAGACTGGTACTAGTACGGCTGTTTAAGATGGGTGCTAGTACAGCAGTTAGGACTGTCATTGCTACGTGTCTTTGGACTGGTCTTGGCACCGTTCTATGAGTCCTAATTTGCTTTCTGATACCTATCCAGTCCGGCTGTGTCTGTGCCTGTCAGGGGACCAGGGAAGGGCAGTGGGGTTCCGAAAAAGCGAAATGGGTTCTTACTGGTGATGAGTAAAGTGAGATTTACCGTATTGGGCCGAGTATAAGCCGCACTTTTTTAATTTCGAACATAATAAACTGCGGTGCTGCTTAATTGTGCGACCAATAAATGTTCAGTTGTAACAGAAACTTTAAATCTAGCTGCACATTTATAACACAACATGTTATGATGCACATTTATAACACAAC
>JAOUQU010343887.1:0-12593 GCA_028566735.1 Ammoglanis amapaensis
ATACGTCTTACAATCGGGGGTGTCTTACTATCGGGGAAACACGATAGTAAGACACCCATACTCTTACCATAGTAAGAGTAACATTGCATTTAATCAAATGTAAGCCGCTCAAGTGGTGTAGTAATAAATAAAGCTAGCACACCAGAGCCAGGGATTTAAAATACAGCTCCACTGTGGTCTGTTAAGTCCATATTTACCCGGGCGCACCAGGGTAAAGAGAGAGGTGTCTGAAGTGATACACTAATCATGTCTCACGCCAAATGTACAATGTGTCAACATTAACGTATAATTAAAGGTTGAGTAAGGTTATGTACTCAAAGAATGAAGTCAGCTGACCACCTGAACAACCAGGCTATTCCATTACTGTGTTTTCCCTTCCCTGATGACATGGACATCTTCCAAGATAACAACAGAAATTGTAATGAAGTGCTTCTTCTCACACTTTGATTGGCTAGCACAGAAGCCCAGAGTCCAGACCTGAACCGCATTGAGAATCTTTGGCATGTGCTGGAGAACTTTGTGCCATGGTCCTAATCTCATCATCATCAATACAAAATCTGGGGGAATGATTATGCAGTGCAGGACAGAAATAAATTTTCAGACATTGCAGATGCTTGTGGAAATGATGCCACAGAGAAATAAGAAATATTTTGCCATATATCCATATTTTAGCCGAGAGACGTGTTCGGATTGGCTGCAGAATTTACATAGTTACCATTTGCACTTCCAGCCACCCTTGGGTACGTTCTGCAGTGGTGGATCCAGGCAGTAGGTATGATAGCTGATATCACAGTCGTCGCATAGTAGTAAGCGACCTGGATCGGTGGCCTGTCCACATGCTTCACACACCGTGCACTCCAAACATCTCCAACCTTTACTCAGCACCACCTTAGTAATCTGTAATAAGTCACAATCGGGTTAAATCTACACTGTCTGATCTGGTCCCAAACAGAACACGTGTACACGCCTGATGGTAGGTCAAGCACCAGCTTGGAAGGATTTCCTGTATGTACAGGAGAATCCTGTTCATCTAACCACATTATGATACTCAGTCTGACTCAAATCTTAAACCCATGTAGTGGTTTAAAACCCATGTAATGGCAGACGTTTCTTTGTTTCGTCACAAGAATTATATGGGTGACTTTTTATAATATGTATGACCCTTTAAAAAAGTCATATAATATAGTCATGTTGATTTTGTTTGTGGAAATTATCCTCGAGATGTGACTAGAAGCAGTTGGACTTGTTGCAATGTGAAGTAATAATAAAATGCTTAGGGTTAAATATAACAAAAGGAGGAACCAAGGAAGCCAAACTGGCTTTACCTTGATGTTGACGCAGAATGGGTGGTAGCACTGACCACACTGGGAACAAGCCAAGAGTCTGCCCTCAGCACCCTGACCAAAACTCCCACACACCACACACATGTCCTGCAGAGATTTATCAAGAGAGAACAAGAATGTCAACAATGTACCAGTGAGAATGCTTTCATGTCAGACGTCTGAATCATCACCAAGCTTATAAACATACTTTGTTACACTCTATCAACCTGGAATTTATTTAAATCAGGACTGGTTGAATGAGGTCATGACCTCAGAGAGCCAGTGACGCAAATGAACCAGTCTGAACTAAAATCTCAAGTTATCAAATAAGTAAATGTGCAACAACACATCTAAAAAAAGATGTTCGTCAGTTTTACAATTGATAAGCCATGAAAACTGCAATAATGTTTAAACCCTGTACAAAGACAAATCATTTGCTATGGTGAAAGGGTTATTTAGCTGTTGGGTAAATGGAAGCAACTGGTAACTGCAAAAAGCTGAAGTTCATTATAAATGTATTTAACCTTAGAACACTAATGTTAAAATCAGTAACAATCACTAACAATGGGTTTATTTTACCTGGTATAAAGTGTCTGATTTAAATACACAAACACTAACATCAGGTAAATTCCACCCATAAAAATGTTACTACTGTCAGGTGAAAATAACTCGAAACCATGCCTCTAGATGTGAGGAGGGAACCAAAACATTAATGACATTAACGACTTCCTGAAGCTTCCATATCCCATGGAACTTAGACAGCAGCAACACAATGAAAATAATTCATAACTTTTAGCTATACGATTTTGCTAATTGGTTTTAGTCTATTACAATTTTTTTATTACTATTAATGTTTCACTTCTACTATTAATATTTTTTGTTTTACTTGTAAAGCATCCTTGTGTGTCGTGAATGGCACAAAATTCTATTATTATTATAAAATCAAATGACAAAAAATGTAGAAAGGTAGAAAACATCCCAGTAAGAAACTAAACATCTGGCCGAACCGGTCACTGCAAACTCACCTGTTTGAGAGTGAAGGTGTCCGAGCTGGAGAACAGCACCACTGTGTTGTGCATGGCATTGTCCTCCTCTTCTTTCCCCACATACGGAGTCTCTATAAAACTCTGTTAAAAAATACACCCTTTATTATCAATCACATCACTTATTATTCTTTATTAATGTACCAACTAGACCTGCGGTCATTCAGAACACTGACGATTATGCTTTGTTGTATTTATCATTTAAATTTTTATGGGTTGCTGTTGAAGTTGCAATCAAGACAGATGCTGGGGGTAATCTGGCGGATACAGACAAATTAAGAGTCTAAAACTCTTACATTATTTACTGACAAAAAAAACATTCAGTGATACAGTCTGGCAGACGATGGATCTTGAAGTAATATTAAATAACCTTGCAGTAATTAACAGGTATACTCTTATGCTGTTTACATTCGATTTCCAACCTTTACATTCATAAGTGGTATTTAATATTTTATTAATGCTTGAAGAAAGCCTTTATTTGTCATTACACATCTATAGATGTAGTAAAATAAAAAAATCTTCACATATCCTAACTTTGGAAGTTAAGACCAGAGCACAAGGTTGTGGAGAAAAGTTGATTTATTACATCTATTTACTTTTATTGCCTACTCATTTAGGAAATTGTTTTAATTACATTGTTATTGATCACGTTTTGTAGTATGTTGTATTACTAGTATTACTGAAACTTTTAATATGTATAGTACTTTATTGATTTCCTTATTATTGAGGTTAACTTTGTATTAGGTCAGTCTATTTCCACTTAATCTTAAGTGTCAAGACATAACAGTCCCGCTTTCCCTACAGGCCCAAGGCCAACCTTGGAGTCTGGATTTGAGTTGTCTACCAAACCCAGAACAATACCAGACACATACGTGTGTGTGTGAGTACCTGTGATTGGGGGGTCAATTATGTGGGTGTGTTATACTGTATAAAAGCTGCATATTTCCAACGCTTTTGCTTTGTATCAATGTTGATCATTAAACCTGTTTTTTTGTACCTCAGGTGTATGTGTGTTTGTCTCTCCACATTTAAACAGGAATTTTTCACAATAAGGTCATCCATCATATGGCACCCGTGGGGCAGACAAGGTAAAAATCTTGCTCAAGGACACAAAAATCATGGCGTAGCAGAACCTGGATTTAAACCACCAATCTTCCAGTTCATAGACCAAATCTCAATACACCAGGCTACTAGTCTTATTGGTCCTAAATCGGTCCAAAATCCTTTATATGTTTTTTTATTAAGCTTATTTGTTACCTTATTGTGTTGCACGTATAACAGAATGTGTGTTTGCTCATTCCAGACATTTTCCAGTTTTAAACTGCCCTCGTCTAAATGGTTATGAAATGTGTTGAATGTACTTAATAACTTGTTTTTATATGTATATATATATATATATATATATATATATATATATAACAAGTCTACCCATGATACAATGTGACTCACATTATAATTTTCTTAACTTTCGTAAGAAAATGAGTATTAAGGTAATTAATGACAAAGTTTCTTTTTATTTCTTCACTTTAATGATTTAGTAGAACAGTAACGTACCCCAGGGGTCACAAGCAGGCTGCTCTCCATCTTCAGTCTGGACCGTCCCCTGCCCCCTCTGCCAGACAGGTTTGCTCCTCTAGGACGCCTCCGACCTGGGAAGCCTGATCCACGACCCTGACAAAAAAGAGAAAAAAATATACCCATATGAGTATATTTATCGACACAAAACTCACAGATGATGAGAATGAACTCAAACATTTCTGTATTTGCTATAATGGATTTACATTAACGAATTATTGTTGTTTTTTCCATGATCTGTTTTTTATTGTTCTGTTCAAAAACAGATACAGTACAACATCATCAGAAAGAAAATGTCAAGCTTCATATTTGACCTGTATGCAGTTAGTATAACGTAAGTGCACCTTTCTACAGCCTCTCACACAAAGACAGTGAGACAAATAATATATCTTATAAATAAACCAAATTATTTACTATACAAGAAAACAAGTAGCAATTGCCTGCTTCTTGCACTGCACCAGAACCAGAAAAAAGTGTTTGTTTATTCCACAAGCCATCACTGAATATAAACGAAATAAAAATTCATAATTGTCAAATCAATAATGAACACTATTAACATTAATAATTGCAATTTGTTGTAGTAGCATAGGTGCAATAACAGTTCATATGTGGACTAGCAAATCAGCAAATCTAGCAACTGAGACAAAAAAATGTCAGCTTAACTTCAGATATAAAATCATAAAACTTTTTTATATTTATGAAATTTTTTTATTTAAAAGAGGACAAAACAAAGACATGAAGTTCTTTACACTAAATTACTTGCATAAAGAGATCATCAGTTTTGTTCTTGCACAGTGACCATGATAATCTTTTTTGTGAACATTTCAAATTTAGTATATGTGATGCCAGGTTCATATTCAGAATGAGCCGTTTTATGCTTACGCAAATAAGATGTTGCGGTCCATGCCCCACCTATTCCAGATTTATGTTTATAGGTGGAGGAGCCACCAGGTGATGTGTGGTGCCAAGGAGGTCCAATGCAAAATCCAAAAGGCAGATTTTTCCTGATTTGGATGGATGTTTGTTAGGCTTGGAATGTTGATGGAACTGTAGAAAGCAGTTCCTGCTTTCCACTTGGCAGCACATATACTAAAATTGGAATGATTTAGTGCGAAGAACTTCATGAACAAGTCTAAAGTGTAAATACAAAAACATGCCAAAAGTGTCAAAAACCCAAATATTTAAACACTTCAAATGTCTCACCTTGACTACAATAGGAAATGGACAGACATGGTTTACTTGCTATATTAAATTTAAACATACATACATTTCTTGCTATATTTTACCCACTTGAGACGCAAATAAACTCCAAATTTGTTGTTCCATCATTGTGTTGTGTATCGATCCTTTTTATTGCTGCGTTAATGTTTCATGTCAGATCGCTGTACTTCCTTGTTTATTCGTGCTGCATATTGTAGTTTTTCTCCAAACTGCATTAAGCATTACACATGGTTTTTGGCAAAGGGCAACAATTCCTCCCAACCGGTTCAGCTCTCTCACCTATCCAACATGGCTGTACCCTCAAGCAAGGAATTGTGTTTACAAATAGATTTACAGCAGCTGGTAAACAACATTTTTAAAATAAAGAACCACGAACGAAAGTATTTTTACTGTTCTGGTTATCGACTGATTCCTGCAGTTGCATGTAAACAAACTGCAACCAAAGATTTTTACCTGCAGATAAATGAACATCAGTTTTATGACAAACGTATTAACAAAATGTTAAATAATCAGTGGTTAAATATGTATATTTCAAATCAAACCACTAATTATCAACACAAATTTACAAGTCTCAAATACCAGAAAGAAACAAACTAACAGATTGCTCATCGGTTTCCAAAACCACACCTGGCACAATCAGACTACTCGCACTAATAGCCCAAAATGTGAAACCTCCCAATCTAGTTTACTGATGATCCAGATCACCCCCTCCCCCCGAATTGTGAGGCAATATCATGATCATCAACAACCTTCCCGACAACGTAAAGTGGATATAAAAAGCCTAGATGTCACTATGTCAAAAAAGCCAATTTTTAAACTAATACCTTAAAGGATATTTAGATTCCTGTGCCCCTGTCAGATCATTAACATGTTAATCTTTACTGAATCTTTCTTTAAAACGTCTGCACACTATACAAGTCACTCAAAAGAAGGTTCACAAAAACACACTCTGGCTAATCTATGTGAATGTCTACTTTTGGTTGTCGCTGTCTAAGAGGTGGAATTACTCTTTAAACTCATCTTACTCAAAATATGCCTAAAAATGTATATTCAATTAACACAATGACACCGCCGTTCCAGATGCGTAAAAACACAAGAGAACTAAAGTGTAATGCTGCCACCACAGTGTCCTTTGGAGATGTACTGTGTTGTTTTGAATCCAAACCATTTGGAATTGTAGATGGTGAGAAAAATCTTCCCGAAGAGCTTAATGGGAAACTGATTACGTAGCTGATCGGTGACTTAAATTAATGTCAGACATAATTGTCTATCAAAAATGCGGAATGTGATTAATTCATGCTGAAGAGTCATGTCACACATTATAAACAGTTGTGCACACTAATACCTGCCCGCAAAAGTGTTTAGTAAAAAAAAAGTCATTAAATACACTGATATGAATGTGTTGCAGCAGTGATAAAGCCATGAATTCAGCATTAAGTAATTACCCACCACAACGGATGTAGATGCACGGCTGCAATCAGAGCTTCAAACTCCATTATATCAAAAGCTATTATGATTGTGTTTTAGTAAACAAAGAAAGAATATTTATTGATACATATGAGCACGTTGAGAAACTGACGTCATCGGTTGTAATGAAAAATAGTTGACTTGACTTGATAAACATCCCTGTGCAGTTTTTAACGCTCAGCATCTGAACTTCACAACAATTGCAGTTTAATGTACAATTCTGGTTAAAACCAACAAGCTTCTGACATCTTTTTATGGAATCTATATCAAATCTTTTCATGTGAAAGCTTCTCGAGCCTGGTGTTAATTGCACCAAACAGATTGCAAATAAGTGATTATCTTACAATTGTATAGAAGGGTTTCACTCAGACGTACAACTTTAAATTGTGTAAATAAATCTGTAACGCCTGAATATTAAAACAAGCAGTAAAAATCAAGCCACACACTATTTAATACCAAACTAATCCACATTACAAACGATGTTGATAATGTCTGAACATGATGCTCCATATTCCAATAGTTTTTAAGATTTTAATGCTTTTGAAGTTAGGGAACCCCTTCCAAACTGTTTCCAATATTCTATCTGACATTCATTTCGTCGATGGACTGCAGTGTCTATTTAAAAGTGTCGACAGGCTAAAATACGAGACGGAATCTCTGAACCAGCCAGTCTGCACCTTTATTTGTACCCATAATCCTGATCCAACAACAAAAGACATTTTGAGTCCTCTTTCATGTTATGTTCAGGTTATTCATATTTTAAAAGTGGTACTCTTGAGTGAAACACACTGTATTACTTAACTGGTGATAGTTTAATTACTGAGATTATTACATCATGTCTTTACAGCTTATACTAAACATTTGTCCTGGACAATTTAGTATGGGAGGAAATGGAAGCCCCTGGATACGAAAAAAAAAACCTCCACAAAGAAATGACCAGGCAAGACCCACCTAGAAATGACACCCAGAACCTTTTTGCTGCGATATAACAGTGCTACACACTTGTTCTAACTGACCTAGTCTAAAGAACTTGAATAGGTTAGAAAAGTTCAAAGCCTACTGTTTTCCTTTCATACATTAATTAAATATAACAGCAGGGTGCGAAAGAAACATTTAATACTTAAATCATTAAATGTTTCATTTGAAATGAAATGCAGCATTTAAAAGCTTTACTGCCACATAAACCTGTGTTCTATCTTTCTCAATAATTCTTCGGCACAGCCAGCTGCTCTTTACTCTCTTTAGGCTAACATGGAAAAGAACTGTATTTACTAATGTTTAATAAAGGTTCTCGTGTTCATTTGTTCCAATAGTGTTCAACTGTATGCTGAGTAAAGAAATGTTTACCAGAAAAGCTCTTATAGACGTTGCTCTGGATGAGGGTGTTTGCTGAGTTTGCAAGTGTTGACTCTGGCCAGTGTAACAAAGTCAAAAAGTGCATATCGACAGAACTAGCTGTCATATGTTAGCCAGTTTTTTTTTAAACTCTCCGCATTTATGTGGTCTTAAATATTAGTCTAATTAATGTTGATTTACCAAAATTACCAGCAAAATCATTATTCCCTAAATAATAAAAACAGTGGTGTTCTCAGCACTGTTTGTCTTTATAAAAATAAAACAAATTGCCAAACAGCAACAAGTGCGGTGCAGTACTTAGACCTGTTCTAAACTAATTCAGTTCATACAAGGTCATCGAACCCGACATCCATTTTCAGCAGGAACCTATTAAGCAGAACCGTACCCACAGAAATCAATGTGAAATGCAGAAACTTGTTTTATTCCTAAGACTAACACATCATATGATTCATACAGTGATTTTGCAAGCCAATGACCATTATAAACTCCTCATTTCTATAATTATAGTAATCGTTTCCATTTAAGAAACACGATCCCAGGCCTACAGCAGCTCCGCACAAGCATCAATCAAACAGTATTTTTTTTTCTGTTACAGCGTATCATTTACCAGTCTGGCCGTCCAGACGAACTCGCTCTGCTGCCGGATCTTAAAGCCATCAAAAGCCTCGGAGTGCTCCGGAGACCAGGAAGGAGAGCTTACTGCGCTACGACTGCTCCATCCAACCTGAGGAGAGCGGCAGGGGTAGAAAGCGTGATGGAGAAGGCAGGAGGGAAGAAGGAATTGGCAGGAAGAGAGTAAGTGGAGTGAATGGGTAGGAGTAAATGCACAGCCAAAATAACACATAAGGTAATGCATTTTATAAACAAGAAAAAAATAAACAACAGGCATATGATAGCATAACAAAATACATGCAAAATCAGTACTGCTTAAATTGGGACAAATCTGGGACAAAGGTCTTTGCTCACTAATTGTCATTTTCTCCAATTCTTCTACCAGCGTATCTTTCTGATTGCACTGAAACTGGATTTATTTCTCTAACATTCTAAAAAGACCTCAGTATCAGCCAATCCAGGTCCACGGTTAGAAGTCCAAAATTAGACTTAATATTAATTATAGCAAAAGTTGAGTAAGTGACAGGAGGAGGGGATTATTAAAATACGTTTTAAAATTATTATTTTTGCTGTGCC
This sequence comes from Ammoglanis amapaensis, assembly GCA_028566735.1. Taxonomy (NCBI): domain Eukaryota; kingdom Metazoa; phylum Chordata; class Actinopteri; order Siluriformes; family Trichomycteridae; genus Ammoglanis; species Ammoglanis amapaensis. The sequence goes on from JAOUQU010343887.1 coordinate 9,173, forward strand.
TAATTATGCGTATACATACAGTTTACAACCACACAGAGTGAAAGTGAGGTTGGCCAATTACACATTAGCAAAAATAAATCCAACAACAATATGGCCAAGTGATGAGCCTGAGGAATTAACGAGCTTCAGTGTGAGCGGCTGTTTATTTCTCGGTCCTAGTGCTTGAACAGTCTCATTTTAATATAGTGTAACATTGTTTTTAGACTGTAAAATGTCCAGGGGCCCAAAATATATATATAAAAAAAGTGCAGATGACATATTCCTCCACAAATAACACCCCTGGACTACGTGCTTTGCTCTGTGTTAAATGATGTGCAGCTGCAATATAGTCCCCAGCGTGAAACAGTTGTGCCTGCGTCACACTTTCTCGATGCAGCAAACTGGCAGAAGGCCAGCGATGCTGAATTACTAAGCATGCTGCTCCTCATTAACCAGCGTTCACCTGTCTCCATGACAGCACCATTGTCCATTTGTATGTTTACAAAACAAAAATGATGTCAGCATGATCAACACATGAAGTGAAATCCATCACATTATCTGTATTGATCTTACCACAACTATCACCACAAGTTTGTGAGAATGTTTAAGAAAAATGAATTATAAAAACAACCCAGTGCAAGATCATGAAATCTAATCTCTAAAAAGTGTCAAGATTTGTCCCAAACTATTAGTATCAGACAATTAATAAAATACTTAAAGACACATAAAATGATACAATGCAACAGTTCTTATGAAACCCACAAAAAAGACGCACACACACATTCAATATGTCTTCATGCTTATGATGAGTATGACAGGCATATGACATAACAACAGCATGCATATTATTTACAGAAAGATCCTCTTGAAAAATGAAAACTAGACATCATTGAGGAGGGAAAGGCTTTTACAAAAATTCATTTAAAAATGGATGAAAATGAAAGATTTTAAAAGTTGAGCTTTTAAATGGTGGCATGCAGAATGGAAGTGTCAGCTCCTCGTTCACTTCTACTACAACAACAGGAAACTGAACAGTGTCTATATTTCTCTGTTTAGATTTGCAAATAAAAAATATCCTAAACTACATCAGCTACCAAATAAACAAAGACCTCATGGCTAGCATTGGCTACAACTGGGGCTAAAACACTATCTAGTTACACCTTTTGCCAAATAGTAATTACACATCCCAAGAAGCAATGCAAGATTTTGTTAAGCCTTACTCCATGGATCACTTTAGTGCACAATTGTAATTAAAGTGAACAGTTGTATCAACCTTAAATTAATGATTCCACACCACAGGGAAGAGGACCACGGTCACAATACCAAAATTTGGATTTCAATACTGATACCTAATGTAGTATCACAATTCTCAGTGATACTGAAGTGAAAACAAAAATGCCAACGAATTGAAAAAAATAAAACACAGAATATGAGAACATTATACTATACAATAAACAACCAATTACTCTATTCAGACAGAACTTTCCTAGAGGTCAGTTGGTTTGTATAGGTCATTCAGGTCTACAATGCAAGTTTCCCTTTAATTAATATTTAATGTGTGTCTCATATTTATTACTTTGCTTTAAGTAAATTAAAGAAATCCTGATTTTGCTGAAGATAAAAATTATTTTACATGGTCAGCATTTCTCTGCTGATTTAATTAACAAATAAATAAATAAATACAGTCTGTCTCATTATTCCACAAGTATGGAGCTGTCCAATTATATATTAAATGGTAAGATTGTGGGTGTGTGCATGTGAGAAAAAGTGAGAGTTATTTACACTGAAGGAACAGTAGTTTCCACAGCAGTTGGTCTCTCTCTCTCTCCCTCATACACACACACACATTTATAATATGAAGTGTGAACGTATTTAATATTTGAAATCTCTGTCTGTATTGTGTACGTAAACAAAGCCTCACCTAATGCACACCACTGATTCTCCAGCCGCCTCATTTTAAACACATTTTAGCCAAATCATTTTGGCGTGTAAATACTCGATGCATCTTTGGTTACTCTGTTCTAAATTATAAACTTTAAGTTTTATTATGTAAAGTCTATATTAATTTTGCTCTTAGTCTGAAACACTTTATTTGTTTCAAACAATTACATGAAAGCTACGAGCTTAAAATATATAATGCCAGTGATCGGCTCCTCTACTCTGACCAAACTTTTACCAAAACTCATCATTACTAGATCACTTTACTAGTGCACACAACCAAACTTAAAACTTGGAATAGTATTGAAAATGTTGAGGTTTTTCCAATGCATTGTGCAACTCACCAAAAAACGTTGCCAGACACATTTCATCATGCAACATGCGGAATGGAATTGGCAGATCATCATGAATTTTAATTATCATTATATTCAATTATATTACTGTTTATTATCATATGATATTAACTATCATATTATTAGATGATTTCACTATTTGAATTTAATTAAGTCTCATATTGACCCTACAAGAAACAAAAATTGCAAACTTAGCGTAAACGACATAAACAAACACTGTAATACTATTCTTAATAAACACAAATAAGTTTTTCACATGCTAGCTATGTTGAGACAAAAAGTCATGGATATGTTGAGACAAAAAGTCATGGAGGATGATGATGGTCCTATCTACTACAAAAAGGATAACAGCGGGTCTCCTCACATGTACAACCCAAAGCCCAAGGCACAGAAGAATCCAGAGCCCGCCCGTACACATGAACACTAAACAGAAAATCCCAGCTGAACCCTAAGACAAGTATCCACCCTTCAAATTCACCAGACTGAGAAAGAGCATCCTCCAGAGAGGCCAGAGAGATAAAAGTAAAGGGAAAAATATCACCGCTATATCACCTGCCTACAACTCTCATCAAAACCTAGACACAAACATGCTGATCAACTAAATCCTCTGTAGACTCTGTAGGAAACAAAAAAACATTGATGGCTTTTTAAGAAACTCCAACAAACTCCTAGTTGGAAGTCTGCACTTAAAAAGCCAATCGAGTTAAATCTCAATTTTACATTATTAAAAACTACTGATGTGATGATATGTATCAATCCAAACATCAAACGATCTGATGCATCGATGAGACGCCTAAACATCGATGTGGGGAGCACTTATCTCCCCAGAGAACATCTCAGGAATGTTTGAGCACTTATTCCTCTTTTGGATGATCTGGACTCTCCGAGTGAGGTGTGACGTCACCTGTGGGCGGTGACTACCGGTCTTTGTGCAGCTATGAGAGAAGATGTGGGATGCTACTGTGTGATTAACTTTTTATTAGTGTTGGGACTTGATTAAAAATTTTAATCGAGTTAATTACAGGGTCTGTAATTAATTAATTGCAATAAATTGCAATTAATCGCAATTATTTAGCTACTAAAATTTTGAATGAATGCACGTATATTCTTAACAACAAACATGTTTATTGCTTTTTGAAATGTTTTTTTAT
>JAOUQU010343997.1:0-12591 GCA_028566735.1 Ammoglanis amapaensis
ACACACACACACACACACACACACACACACACACACACACACACACACACACACACACACACACACACACTGACCTCTTCCACCAGGAATCTCATCCTCACACTGAGTTTTTGTGCCTCGGTCAGCATCTCTTTAACAGTGAGAGGTTTCCTCTTCAGTTCCATGATGGTTCCTGCTACACACATCATTTTCTCCTACAGACAAACACAAGCGCACGTCGATCGCACAACCCATCACACACGTTCTCATTAAAAAGGTTCAGCTTTTCTTCTTACCAGCTCTTGCTTACACAGCATCAGACGTTTCTTATCCAACATGGTGGCATGAATCTTCTTCTCCTTCTCATCAGTGAAAGCGATGAACTCTCTGCACGTGCACAACGGTCCTGAGTTACCAGTCGCTCCTTATTGTGACATCATCATCATCTAGTGTTACCAACGCTTTATTCTGTTTAGAGTCACCGTGGGACACACACTGGGCCAATACTGTACATGGTGGCACGCTACACACACACACACACACACAGGACAATTTTAATTTTCTCCAATTAACCTGACTGCACGTCTTTGGACTGTGGGAGGAAACTGGAGTACTTTCATGCCCGAAGCTTCTTGTGGTTTTACGTACAGAGGAATGAATCCTTACTCATTTACACACTAGGGGGCAGTAGTGAGCACACACGGCCTGGAACAGTAGCCTAGCCACGGCGCCCGGTGGAGCCTCGCTCAAGCGCACTTCAGTCGTCCGGGGAATCGAACCAGCGACCTTCTGATCACATGTTCAGTTCCAGCAGGACACGGATGCTCTCGTCAAACAGAAATAAAGATTTAGTGAAGGTTCCTGAACCTGGCATCTTTACAGAACTCCTGTAGAACCGCTCGCATCAGAGGCTCGGTGGTGGGATCCAGCAACTTCTGCAGCTCGGACACTTTGCTCAAACCATCTTCCTAAAGCAGAAACATCAACATCAACATACAAACCAACATCTGCAGAAACGATCAGGAACACAAGCACTCACAAACATCTGGGCGATCCTGTCCAGCATGTTGGACTGGTGGAGACGGTACGTCCAGTTCTCCCAAGTGCTCCATACATGGACACACGGCTTATTGTTCAAAAAAGGCAAATAAAAGTAAGTTCTGCAAGAAAACAAGACAAAAGAACAAATATAAAACAAAACTGTACAAAAAGTGCTGCACGATGTTGTAATGAAGTGACATCACAAGTTTCTGTGTCTGGGATATAAATGATCTTTAATGATCCGGCGTTCACTAGATCTCAGCAGAAGTCGATCTGACATGTGAATTACTACAGGAGGACAGGAAGTTCCATCATTCTACTTCCTACTTTGTTGAAACTGAGTATTAAAGTAAAGAAGCTTAAATCTCACACTGGAGAATTTACACGTAAAACATCATTCAAACTAAACAATCCTAATAAATAAACAGATAAACAACAAACACCCAGTGAGATAAACACAAACACAACTTACATCTCATTTATTATTCAACACTTTTACTATAGAAAACAATGTTACGCTTCATCTAATCACCAGTAGGTGTCACTGTTTTATTTGCGCCACAGTGAAGCAAAAATACATCCGGACGGTTTTAATGTGTTATGTGACATCACACATCCACCATGTGAGTGTTGTACATAGAAACACTATATCTATAGGACTTCTGTTAAACGTGTAATTACTACATTATTATTACATTATTAAAACATTATTAATACTGTAATTTATTGTTGTTGATTAATAATCATTAACAAAGCTGTAAATGTCAATTTTAAGCTGTGTGAGCGGTACACACTTTATTCTTTATTCATTTAAGTCATTAATTGTACTGTGTTTTTATTTGAATGTTTTACTTCTTGTTCTTACACGACGTTTATCTGCAGAGAACCACGACTGGCTGGGCTGTTGGGGTCATCACATGAAATCACCAGGGTTCAAGAGCATACGAGAGTACCAGAAGGTCCGAAACCCACGTGATATTAATATTACAATCACCTCATCTCTAAAGCTTTTAAAAGATCGTGATTGCTTAAGATTTCATTCTAAACAGTAAACGAATAAAAAAATGTAATCATTTTTTTATCCTGATCATAGTGAAAATGTAGATCAAATCAAATACCATCAAAGAGATTCCGAATACAGGAGTAGTGGGCAGCCTATTCAATTATGTGTGTGTCCGTGTGTGTGTCTGTGTGTGTTCGTCCTGAGAGCTGGTGAGTTATTACATATGAGTTCTAACTTTAGGATCAGGGTTTGCATTTAACCTCTCGACTCTTGAGTTGCTTTGTACAGGTTCATGTCAGCTTCCACTCATTAATATAGTCGCCAGGACCAGCATGTGGAACGTTTTAGAACACTTTAGAACTCCATCGTCACACAACACAGTTCACTGTGAGGTCATGAAAAGCAATCTGAAGCCTGATTATACATCCACAGCTCGTCTCAGGTGATCCTAAAGACCATAAGTGACCAGAATCATTCTGATTCATCTTAATTCTGATTATTCATAATTAATACTCCTCTGGTTCTATTTATCTGTCTGTTGGAGAACCTGACGATCTAATAATGTCTAGAGAAGACATTGAACCCGATCTGTTCAGTAAAACGTTTACACATTAGTGAACACACACTAGAGGGCAGCAGTGAGCAAGAAGTCTTGGGTTCGATTCCCTGCATGATGGATGTATTAGAATAAAAAAGAGTTGGATTGATGCTTTTTTCTGTTTTTAATCTGGTCCGTTTGTGTCCTGCAGTTGAACCACTTCCCCGGTTCCTTTCAGATCGGACGGAAGGACCGTCTGTGGCGGAACCTGTCCAAGATGCAGAAGCACTTCGGCAAGCGGGAGTTCGGCTTCTTCCCACGATCCTTTGTGCTCCCACAGGACATGAAACTGCTGAAGAAAGCCTGGGAGGATGGAGGCGGCCGACAGAAATGGATCATCAAACCGGTACGGTCTGGTTAAGAGGCCCTAATCAGACGTTAATATTGAGTGTCTTCAAGCTCTTTCTTACATCTGCTGGTTTTGCAGCCGGCGTCTGCGCGTGGCATCGGGATTCAGGTTATACACAAGTGGAGTCAGATGCCACGTAAGAGACCGCTCCTCGTGCAAAAGTGAGTTTGGCGTTAACATGTCACGTGTGTGTGTGTGTGTGTGATTATTTTTACACTTCCTTCACTTCTTCTTTGTGTGTGACATGAATCTGGATCCAGATACCTTCACAAGCCCTACCTCATCAGCGGGAACAAGTTCGATCTGCGCATCTACGTGTACGTGACGTCCTACGACCCGCTCCGCGTTTACATTTTCAACGACGGACTCGTCCGATTCGCAAGCTGCAAGTAAGTCAGCAGATTGAAGCGATCGACGGTTCCTAACGTGACGAGTTCCGTTTGTATCAATAAATTGTTTGTACATTTGTAGATATTCGTCTTCGATGAAAAGCCTGAGCAACAAGTTCATGCACCTGACCAACTACAGCGTCAACAAGAAGAACACCGAGTATCAGAGTAACAGTGATGAACAGGCCTGTCAGGGACACAAATGGTACTCATCACTTTCAGTTAAACACACGCCGTGCAACAACATTGTGTTTGTTTTTGAATGTGGATTCTTGTGCGGTTTGTTGTTTGCAGGGCTCTGAAAGCACTTTGGCAGTATTTAGATTCCCGAGGAATCGACCACAATCGTATCTGGGAGAAGATCAAGGACATGGTGATCAAAACTATTATAGTGTAAGTGGAACGTCTCTGTTTATTCTCTGTTTACCACCAAACTGAAGCACCATGTCCTATCTCTACTGAGGGAGTGTCCCTAAATAGTGTCCCTAAATAGCTAAAGGACATCAAAACCATACTGTAAGTATAACGTCTGTGTTTATTCAACACTTAATAATAATAATAATAACTACCAATCGGTTTAATTGTCCCTGGGTATTGTCCCTGGGTATTGTCCCTGGGTATTGTCCCTGGGTATTGTCCCTGGGTATTGTCCCTGGGTAGTGTCCCTGGGTAGTGTCCCTGGGTAGTGTCCCTGGGTAGTGTCCCTGGGTAGTGTCCCTGGGTAGTGTCGCTGGGTAGTGTCGCTGGGTATTGTCGCTGGGTATTGTCCCTGGGTAGTGTCCCTGGGTAGTGTCCCTGGGTATTGTCCCTGGGTAGTGTCCCTGGGTAGTGTCCCTATAAAGCAATCTATTGGAGCGTAAATTCTCACACTGTTGTTCTGTCTGATTCTCCTGCTGGTTGGCGAACTGATCATGTGACCAGAAGGTTGCAGGTTCGATTCCAGAGAGTCGACAGGTCTCGACAGCAGAGCCCTTGAACGAGAATACATGTGTGCTCGCTACTGCCCTCTAGTGTGTGTTCACAAGTGTGTTTAAATGTCTTTTGTATGTACAATACAGTGATGTAGGTTGTCGTAAGGTGATTCTCATCTTGTTATAATTTGACTTGAAACCTTCGTGCATGTCTTTTGTCTGTTCCCAGTTCAGACCCGTATGTTAACACACTGTTGAAGATGCACGTGCGCTCTCCTTACAGCTGCCACGAGCTGTTTGGTTTTGATATCATGCTGGATGAGAACCTGAAGCCTTGGGTTCTGGAGGTCAACATCTCGCCCAGGTTTAACATTTGATTTAGTTTATTTTAGTTTATTAATGAGATTCCAGCGTCTCTGATCTTCTGTCCATGTCTGTACAGTCTGCACTCCAACAGTCCACTTGACGTCAGCATTAAGGGCCAAATGATTCGTGATGTGCTGAACCTGGCCGGCTTTGTGCTGCCCAAGAATGAGGATATCGTCACCAACGGCAACAGTGACTACAGCGCCACCAACAGGTTCGAACCGGAACTGCAGGGTTGGAAGCACGATGTGGGTTCTGCAGGACATTAAACTGCAGTGTGTGGGGGACATGTGTGATGCTTGTGGTGTGTGTGTGTGAGAAATTGTGGGATGTGTGTTTGACGTGTTTGTGAGATGGGCATGTGCTTGTGGGACGTGTGTGTGATGTGTATGAGATGTTCAGCAACCCACTCTGACGTGTGTGTGTGCTTGTGTGTGTGACAGAACCAGAGCAGAATTATCTCCCGATGAGAAGTTTAAAAGAGCTTTCTATCTCACTCAGCATGTTGGGGATGAGGTACACACACACACACACACACACACACACACGCGTGTGTGATGTTCGCGGTGTGAAACTTTGTTGTCGTTTCAGGATGTCTCCTCCACGGTTCTGGACATTTTGACCCCCGATGATGTCCGTGTGTTGGTTGAGAGTGAGGATGAATTTCCTCGGCGGGGAGAATTTCAGCGCATTTTTCCTTCTCCTGCATCATCACGTTACCTCCGATTCTTCCAGCATCCTCGTTACCTCAATGTTCTTCTCAACCAGTGGGAGCAGAAATACTATCAGAACAGGAGCAAAGGTGTGTGTGTGTGTGTGTGTGTGTGTGTGTGTGAGAGAGAGAGAGAGAGAGAGAGAGAGGGTGTGAGATAGATGATCAGTGACACACTGACCTGTGTGTGATTAACAGTAACACACTAGTGTGTGTGGATTTTACTCTGACTTGTGTGTGTGTCTGTGTAACACACTCTGACCTGTGTGTGATTAACAGTAACACACGTGTGTGTGTGTGTGTGTGTGTGTGTGGGTGGGTGTGTGTGTGGATTTTACTCTGACTTGTGTGTCTGTCTGTAACACACTCTGTTCTGTGTGTGTGTGTATTTTACTCTGTGTGTATTTGACTCTGACCTGTGTGCGTGTGTGTATTTGACTCTGACCTGTGTGTGTGTGTGTGTGTGTAACACACTCTGACATGTGTGTGTAATTAACAGTAACATACTAGTGTGTGTGTTTTACTCTGACCTGTGTGTGTGTGCGTGCGCGTGTGAGCGCACGAGCGAGAGGGAGATGAATAGTAACACACTCTGACGTGTGTGTGTGTGTGTGTGTGTGTGTGTAGGTACTGAACTGCTGAAAGTTTTGTGTAAGAAGAAAGTTCACCTGGGAGAAGATCTGGATCTCACTGCTCATCATGTGAGTCACTACGAGACTCGTTTGTGTTTAGTTCAGTTTTGGTTTTTGATCTTTTCTTTTTAAAAGTTACACATTTAAATTTTGTGTAAACATTTTTGAGATCGTGTGTGTACACACACACACACACACACACACACACTAATAATACACACACATTTGTGTTTTAGTGGTCTTCACACAATCAACCCGGACGTGAGTTCCTCAGTACTGGAACAGAGCTCAACACATGGAGGTACGACATCATGCAATCATGCACAAACTGTCAGTGGACTGTTGTAGTGTTTCAGCATTCAGTGGTTCAGATCAGTGTTGCTCCTTCAGTTTAGATGTTTCAGTGTATTTATAATGAAACAGTGACGCGGACACAGGAACTAATCACTTCAGGAACTAATCACGACAGGAACTAATCACGACAGGAACTAATCACGACAGGAACGAATCACGACAGGAACTAATCACGACAGGAACTAATCACGACAGGAACTAATCACGACAGGAACTAATCACGACAGGAACTAATCAATCACGACAGGAACTAATCATGACAGGAACTAATCATGACAGGAACTAATCATGACAGGAACTAATCATGACAGGAACTAATCACGACAGGAACTAATCACGACAGGAACTAATCAATCACGACAGGAACTAATCACGACAGGAACTAATCAGGAACTATTCTGAACTCTTTGGGAACCCTCCAGAACTTCTATTCTGAGAGCAGAATGTGACGTGGTGGTTTTTGTGTCCTGAACGGGGAAACAGCTGCTGACTGTAACATGATCCCCGTTCAGGACGTTCAGTCAACACACCAAACATCCTCATCACATCAATACAATTCAAATCCTTTCATTTCTTACATTCTTCAACCAGTCTTTATTTATATATAACGAGACACTGAACCCCCTAAACTGCTCCCCGGGGTGCTGTGACTAGAATAGGACTCCACCACTGCTCTGGACATGTGTGTGCTCCCTACTGCCCCCTAGTGTGTTTAAATGTGTGGTTCAGTGCACGGATCGATGTGGAGGATTCAAATTGAAGATGATTGTTTACGACTCGTGATGAACGTAACGGTCATGAATGTTACCAAGATGATATTAAAACATGATATTAAATCTTAATAATATAAACATTCTTAAACATTAAAGCTAAATCAATAAATAATGTTTAATAAAGGTTAAATGCTGAAACTATAATAATCACATTAGGGTAAATGATTTGTCGTTTATTCATCAGCTTGGTTGAATGTAACCTGCAGTTTAGTGGTTCAGTTACAGGATCATTAATCTTCAAGACTTCACCAATGCCAGATTGCTGCTGTTGGGCTCTTGAGCGATGCCCTTTACCCTTAATTATTGTTTAGTGTAACTACTGGGATCAATTGTTGTGTGTGTGTGTGTGTTGTCGTCTCTCCCAGTGTTCCAGTGAGTCCGAGTTCCGGTTCCCAGCCAGATGATGATGACGATGATGCCGACTGGTGTGAGGTTCCATCCACTAGCTCCAGTATTCCAGACACAAACCTGATGGAACCAGAGACCCCGAACCAAAATGTCGCCGCTGCCGTCACAGCATCATCGGGACATTGAGTGAGAATTATCATGTCCCCAGGACACCAAACAAAGTTCTCACCATCATCAGCCCAGAGCTTCCGAACAACAAACACAACAAACACTGCAAACACTGCAAACACTGCAAACACAAACGACTCGCACAACTAGTAAACTAGTAAAGCCTTAATGAGTCGTCGTAACAACCAGGTACTAATATTTATATCTGTCTGTGTGTGTGCGTGTGTGTGTCTGTGTGTGTGCGCGCGTGTGTGTCTGTGTGTGTGCGCGCGTGCGCATGTGTGTGTGTGTGATATGCAGCCGTTCCTGTTCTAGCAGGTTCTAAATCTGGAAGAATGTCTGTGTGCTGCAGCCAATCAGATTCTTTACCTGGTTTGTTTACATTTTCGGACCGTCCACTAGCGGGGGCCAGTACTTACAACTGACAGATTTATAAAAGACATCAAATTGTAGTGTTAATAATCACAAGACATTTATATTTTGTCTCATTGATTTGTTGTTTATAAAATTTACATTAAAGCTTTTTGAAATAAATGAACCGTTGAAGCCTTTTTATTATTCGTGAAAGGAACCGAGGAGTTTAGTGTCGGGGAAACTGTGTGCGTGTGTGCGTGCGTGCGTCCTCTACCAGACTGAAGACCCGTTCAGGTGTTTAGTGTATTCATTCAGTGTGTGTTCCACCGTGCACTATTGCATCATCGTTTCTTGGGTAACACAGTTACATAAAAAGGTTTCGGGTTCGAGTCTATTCTGGGTTTCCTCCAGTTGCTCCGTTTTCCTCCCACAGTCCAGAAACATGCAGTCAAGATAATTAAAGACACTGTAGATGGCTGACCACTAGGATGCACAAACCAGTTGTGCCGTAGTACCGGTTCCAAGCCCAGGTAAATAGGCAGGGTTGTGTCAGGGATTAACTGGTGGTTTCATCACGGAGACGAAACAAAAAGTGTTTAAACATCAGAACAATGTTTGTTTTACATTCAGGTTTTTAGCACCAGCGCATTCAAGTCAGCGTCTTGTGTTCACACGCACACCAGCATTCTAAATCCCTCCTATTTACATAAGCACACTTATCATTCACACATCTGTCATAATTATTTATGTACAATCAATGTACCAGTAATAACCAGTAATGTACCAGTAATGTACCAGTAATAACCAGGTGCAGTCGTATCCTGGTGGGTAAAGAACTCTCTGAATCTGTGCCCAGAACGTTGTCGCTTCCTCTCAGACTAAAGTCACTGAAGCGCTATAATAGGGCAGCACCACCGGTCCGGACATGTTTGCTCACCACTGCCCCCTAGTGTGTGTAAATTTGCTGGCTTGTTTTAATGTAGTGATTTTATTTCACTGAAAAAAAAACCATTGTAAATTGTTTCTATTTAATCCGTGCAGTTTTCGTCTGGTTGTGAATGCTGTGATTTAGGGGAACAGACGAAACCGTTCCTACCAAGAGGAGGTAAAAATAGGAACTTCCATACAAGTCAAAATTACAAGTCCTTTTTACTTAACGGTGAGTTTGTGTTTTCTTACCCGCTGTGTTAATGCTGTGTGTGTTGCACTCGACAGTATGTCAACTATTTATAGTTATAAACATTTGGAACCTGAATAGCGGTCGTGTTGAGGTCCGTGTCTGGAGATGAATAATAACGAATCTTTTTACACTTTTATTATGTTCCGTCATATTAGAACATGTCACTTATTACTGCAGAGTTCCACACGGTTGTGTACACAACAACACACCGGCACCACAACAAGTGCAGCGTGGTGTCACACAACCCCTCCACACACACACACACACACACTTACCCCAGCCTGGCCAGGCCCCTGCATGCCTGGATTATCTCCTGATTTAGACTGAACTGTCTCACTCCATTCGAGCCAGATCAGTGCTGAACACGATGGACCCCCAGCATCCAGACAGGGACCCGGTCCCTGAGGTAAGTGTGAGTGTGTGTGTGTGTGTGTGTGTGTGTGTGTGTGTGTGTGTGTGTGTGTGTGTGTGTGTGTGTGTGAGATCATCTAACACTTTAAATCTGATTACACTATAAATGTGATCAGATCGTGTTGTTGCTTCATTGAGGAAAGTATTTATAGAGTGCATATAATAATAATAATAATAATAATAATAATAATAATAATAATAATAATACATTCTGTTTGTAATGCACTTCAAAGAAACCTCATAGTACTACAACATAGTGTAAATAACCATAGTAACATAATAAGTAGAAAAACTGCAGATACTCAAATCTACAGCAGAATAAATGAATATAAATGTACTAATAAACCTTCAAACTTCTCAAATCTGGTGTTGATATTAAAACCTACAAATGTGGGATGTGAATAATAGATGTGGTGCGTGCTTCACATTTTAAATAATATATATGTATTATATCACTAAAATGAAACGTACAGGCCTGGATCTGATTATAATCCTGGATCTGATTATAATTCTGGATCTGATTATAATCCTGGATCTGATTATAATTCTGGATCTGATTATAATTCTGGATCTGATTATAATCCTGGATCTGATTATAATCCTGGATCTGATTATAATTCTGGATCTGATTATGATCCTGGATCTGATTGTTATGTTGTCGGTTTGATTCTCAGAGTCGACAGGTCACGACTGAAGCGCCCTTGAGCGACGCTCCCTGGCCACCGTAGCTAGAATACAGCTACTCTTGCAATGTGTGCTTTCTACTGCCCCCTAGTGTGTGTGTTCACTAGTGTGTTTCACTGCACAGATTGAGTTAAATGTGGAAGATTTCTTAATGCAATGATTTGATATTATTGCTTCAGTTACATTAATGGTACGAGTTGCATGCTGGGAAACGTGAGTAAACATTAGCTGAAACATTTCACTTCGTCCGGCGCTCCAGCATCAGTTTATTAAATCTGCAGTGAGATCATAACACGAGCCAGGAAATGCATGTCTGTGTCCTCTCATATTTACTGTGCTGAAAGCATCTACAGTTTAAAATTACGTTTCCTAGCAACGTTCCAACAAATCAAATCCAAGCAGCGATTTCACATGATGACTGTATTTAAGATCTTTTACTTACTGACATGTTTTTATTCTCCGTGTCATTTAAACAATTTACATTCTCAGCATTTGTATCCAATAAAAAGTTGTGTTCTAACGATGGCATCTTGATGGAGCTTCTGATCTCACGGTGTTGCCTAGTCTGTAGTGATTTAGACTGTAAACCAGAAGGTTGTGGGTTCAAATCCAGACTCTGCTACACAGCCAATGTTGAGCAAGGTTCTGAACCCTGCCTCCTCCAGGGGGCGCTGTACGATGAAATGATATGATAGAATTCCGTTGTACTGCAGTTTCATGTTTGATCAGTGATGCTTAGTGGTTTAGGTACTGGACTAGAGATCGGAAGGTCATGGGTTCAAGTCCCACTACCAGCAAGCCCCTGAACGAGGTCCTTAATCCTCACTTGTTCCTCACAAAAGTTGTGTATGTAGATGTGTCGCTATGTGTTGCCGTGGATGTTGTAATTATGTGATGTAATAAGATCAAGGCAGCAACACCACACACTCCTGGTGATAAATCCCAGTATGTACAGTATGTATGTTCATTACCTCATGGCATGTAGCTTTAGTTTCTACGTAGCTTCATGTAAGAACACAAAGTGAATCTATTCTGCTTTTATGACATCACAATGACAGAAATCAGATGTAATGATTGTTCATTTTTGCACCAGGTTCTGCTTGAAATGGACGAGGACTTCCTGACCATGAGGACATTAGGTATCTCTTGTATGCCCCTTTTATTCTTCATCTTTGTAAATCACCTCTGTTTCGATGTTTCATTATTACATTCCATAAATTAAAAATATAATTTTATTACCTCACAACATCATTCTGTTGTAATATCATAACCGCCCGTCTTCCTAATATTCGAGCTCCAGAAGCTTGTTGGTTAAGTGACAACATGACACGACGTAGTTAACATGTTCACCTCACAGCAAGAAGTCTCGGGTTCGATTGTTGGGTGAGACAGGACGGGGCTGTGTGGAGTTTGCATGTTCTCTTCATGTCTGTGTGTGTTTCTTCTGGGTTCCCCCGGGTTCCTCCTACAGTCCAAAAACATGCAGTCAGGTTAATCGGAGATACTGAAATTGTCCTGTGTGTGTGTGTGTCTGTCCCCTGCAACAGTCCGATGACCTGTTCAGGTGTTTAGTGTATTCACCCAGAATGAAGTATTGGTGACACTAATGTAATCCGTTACTCTTCTACCTGTTGAGGATAAAAGTGTCTCGCTCATACATCCCCCTCATGATCAGGCGTGATGTTGTGACTGGTGTAGTTTGTACACTTGTTTGTGTCGTGCTGACAGATCTGCAGCAGGCTTCCGCTGCTCTTTCCTACAGAAGCAGTCGAACATCACGACACGTTCGTCTACACAAACTTCTTCATGAGTCACTGTTGCTACGACGCCATTCCAACCAGTTCCAAACTGGTCGTCTTCGATACGTCACTGCAGGTCCGTTCAGGACACCAATATTCACTATCTACAGATATAATATACACATCTATAATAATATCTATTATACAGACGTACAGACTAGAATATACATTATAGAAAATATTATATTAGTGTGTAGTAATAGTAATAGACTGTAATAATCAGTGTGTGTGTGTGTGTAGTAGACTATAGTATATCTGTATATATGATTATGAAACCTTCCATTATGATGTAATAATAATAATAATAATGTTATAATTGTAACTGTTAATATAGATTTTACTGGTTTGTTACTGCAGGTTAAAAAAGCGTTTTTTGCTTTAGTTGCTAACGGAGTCCGAGCGGCACCGTTATGGGACAATAAACAGCAGAAGTTCGTAGGTAAATGGTCCTGATCACACACACACACACACACACACACACACACACACACACACACACACACACACACACACCCGCACACACACACACCCCTCTGTGCA
>JAOUQU010344107.1:0-12591 GCA_028566735.1 Ammoglanis amapaensis
CACGTTTTCTTCTTGTGGTGTTTAATGGCGGTTGGCAATAAGGGTGTGCATTACCGCCACTTACTGGTATGGAGTGTAACGTCTTCCTTTGTGACGCCGTTCAAATTAAAAGTCCCAGAAGTCCTTTGACGAAACGCAGCTTTTTTTTTTCTTCGGTCGACCAACGAATAATCGATTAATTGCGGTCAGCCCTAATATATATATATATATGTAGCTCAAGTTGCTACGGTTAAATAGTGATGCGCCCTTGAACACAGTTGTTCGTTCCGTTTTACAAACTTCAAATAAAAAGCAATTGTAACAGAAGTAGAATTTTTTTTTTCAGTTGTGATAGATGAAACTTGTGTAACTAAGACGATCAAATCATGATGGTTGATTGTGAACCACTGGTTGAATGGACAAGAAATAACCAAAACAATGTTTTAAAGCCTGGAAGCTGTAGGTGTGGTTAAAACTCCCTAATAAAATAAGAGAACTGTTGAACTGTAGGTTTTTTTAGTGGTTTCAAATAACTTATTCAAGAATTACTGCTTAATAAACTAAACTGTGTTCATAAACAGTGCATACTGTTGTCCCATATTTTCAGAGCTATAAAATTTACAAGCAATGCATTAATACTGGCAAGCTGGAGAAGGAAAATACTTTAAACGCCACCTCCCTAACCCTTTCCCAGTTTCCAGAACATTAATGACGTTTTACCCTCTAGCAGGTTTCTTTATTTGTATGAGCCTACTGTTGAATTATTAATATAAATGTTACACCATTAAAACCAATTGATGTTAAAAGATGTTAATATCACTTAAAGGCTTGTAAGTAAAACCACAGTCTGCTACCGTTCATGTTTCAGCAAGTTATATGATCATCCTCATCCACCACAAGCATCTTCTTAACGACAATAAGGTCAAAAGAAAGTTTGGAGATCAGGCATTACATTACATAACAATATGATCACTTTCCTAATATTAGGTTGGCATTGTTAATGACACCCGTACAGCTCTGCAATTGTGATGCACCGTTTGTTCTGACACCTACTTCGAGAGTTTGAGCAACCACAGTGACCAGTAACAAGTAAGGCAAAATTAAGATAGACAATCATCCACAACTGTGATTGACATGACTTGTGTCACGAATGACCATCTTCTGTCATTAATGTTATCTGTAATGCTTAAAGCATAATGTTAAAAGCTAAATAAAATAAGAAGAAGCTCGACCTGACGTTGCAGTGCCTTTTTTTACATCCAATAGGAATGCATTAGAGGTGCAGTTCCACCATAGCATACAAGGTACAAATCCGACATTTAGACTTACTTGCAAATCCTTTGAGGTGCAGGTTGGCATGAGAGAGAATCTTTACGTAGACTGGAGGGAGGTTTGGGGGTCAGGATGGTTTGCCCCCGAGTAAGGGATTGTGGTTTGGCATAGAGTGATGAACTGGGACTGTGGCTAAACTGGAGCCTGCTGACTGAGCTGTCAGGAATAGCGCTTTCAGGTACGGCACAAGGCAC
Organism: Ammoglanis amapaensis; assembly: GCA_028566735.1. Lineage (NCBI taxonomy): Eukaryota > Metazoa > Chordata > Actinopteri > Siluriformes > Trichomycteridae > Ammoglanis > Ammoglanis amapaensis. Next base: position 1,506 of record JAOUQU010344107.1, read on the forward strand.
CGGTGTTTGTCCAGTCAGTACAGCCTAAAAACAGGACGCACAATAGCAAGATCAGTCTTAAAAGAAATAGATTTGAATCCCAGAGCCCTATCTGCTCCCCAGGTTACATGGTTAGGGCTGCACACTGTGCCGGCCATATGTCATTTACTAGGGTGTGTAAATGTGTTTCACTGCACTAATTCTGGTGTGTGTGTGTGTGTGTGTGTATGTATGTATGTAAAAGACAAAATAGTAAAAAAAAAAAATACAAACAAATTCAGTTTCTTTTTTGTAGTTGTGTCAAACTATTTTGGACTATCACATAAGTGCAATACATACACCTATTAGAAATCTTAATACACATTGTACTTTTATATACACTTTATGTACAAAGACAAAATAGTTTTTATTACTTTTTATTACTTTACTTAAAACTTAGTTACTTGATGTTTTACTTGTATACTTACTTTTTCTTGTGTGTAACTATGAAGCTACTGGGACCTCAATTTCCCCGAGGGAACCACTCAAAGGGAACAATAAAGTTCTATCTATCTATCTATCTGGGATTCTATCTATCTATCTATCTATCTATCTATCTAATCTATCTAATCTATCTAATCTATCTCTCTATCTAAACATTGTATTAGTATGACGTCAGATGTGTATATTCAGACCACATGATAAGTAAGTATATAATGTTTTATTGCGATAAGTATTTGATAAATTAACCAGAGATCAGCTTGAAAAAAGAAAAAACAAAGCAATACTGTAGTAAGGTTTTAGTGCATTAGTGAACCATTACTGAGTTAAAATAAAGACTGTTTATATCCTTGGGCTTTTATTAGAGGAAGCATTTTACCTCCATGTCATATGAAGTAAAACAGGAACGGATTCCAAACGCCAGCTCATTCACTCGCACGAATGAAAGAAATGTTATGGCTTACCAAAACAGGCCTTAAATACTTTATAATCAACATACCAAAACACAGGAATTCTCCATATTTCATGCTTGTTTAAACAAGATGGGTCATTGGGCTTTTTTAGGGGGGGGGGGTGGAACCACTTCTGTTTATCAGATTAATCAGTAATGCGATGCATTCTTTTCCCCTAGTCGTACTTGATGCTGAATTTAAATAGATAGTGCAGGAGTGTTGCAGTCTGCATCAGTAAAGTGACAGTACACAGCGGAGTTTATTTAATGCATGTGTAAGACTTTGTTTAGCAATAGTGGTGTGTGTGTGTGTGTGTGTGTGTGTGTGTGTGTGTGTGTATACACATGCAGAGGTGGAAAGTAACGTTTATTTACTCACATTCCTGCAATTGATTAGCTTTTTGTGTACTTGTGTAGATTTTACAGCCTGTACTTTTACTTTGCCGTTATGTTTTGTCCTAAGAATTGTAATTTGCTACATTTTAAACCTCATCCATTGCTACCAAAATAGTATTTTTTTAAGGTTAAAATTGTGTTTGGGAAATGCTTTGGTCAAAGCAGCAATGAGGTTGCCAGATTGCAGTGGTTTTCAACCACAATAAATTGTAAAACCTTTATATAGGCACCTATCTGATAATAATAATAATAATAATAATAATAATAATAATCCTAATCCACACAGGACAAATACACTAAACACCTGAACTGGTACAGACTACAGAGTCAAAAACACACATATCCAATTAACCTGACTGCATGTCTTTGGAAAGTGGAGGGAAACTGGAGTACCTGAAAGAAAACCCACGCAGACGTGCAAAACCCAAACAGAATAACTTCGGATAACCTTAGGACAGAGCTGAACACTAAGCCACTGTGTCGTCGTTTAATGATTTAATGTAAGTTAAATTAAGTACTTAAAAATGATTTACATAAACTATAAATATATTACAAATATGCACCAACAGTCATTAAATAAACCCGGGAGGTCACGAGCCCCAGGTTGGGAATCACTGGGTTATAGAGTTTAAAAAGGTTCAATGGAATGGATTGCACTGAATAACACATTACACATTCCTAAATGTTTAAACGTAAATATGTTTTTCTATTATATTTCAATTAAAACCAAATATTGTTGGTTTGTTGATTCGTTTACATGACACTGAAGAGACACAACACCCTCTTCTATTAAAAAAGCAATCAAGTAAAGTTTAATCTGAGTACAACATACTATTAACTTTAAAATTCGTCAAAGTAAGAGTACTTTTATCCGAGTACAAAATACTCGTTTCACCTCTGCAAGCATGTTTATCTTCAAAGCGTCCTGCAATGTGACAGTAAGTTTTGAAGCCGCTGGGTTTTGATGAATGAGTGGGATAAGTTTGGAGGTTGAGGGTCTTGGTATACGCTTCTGTTAAGAGAAGGCCAAGAGAAGGGCACCTTTCTAATGTTGCCAGGTGGCCGTCGGCCAAGTCAGTCCAGGAGCCGTGCAGTCTGCACCCGGCACCGGAACACGCAAGCAAGCAGCCCAATAACACACATCAGTCCACAACGAAACAGCTTTATACTCCAGATAATCCCGGTGTCATTCAATCTCCCGTAACATATGTTTTCAACTGCGAAAGAACAAACGTTTAATGAGCAGAGAAAAGATTCGCAAATATGAACATTCTTTTTCCAAGCCCACTACTCGCCATGGCTAAGCTACTCCAAAAACACGCGCACACCAAAACAATGACGAGAACGAATACACATTTTTTTAAAAAGAATACTTTCTGCTCATAAACTTTTCAGCTGTTATTAGATGTGCCACAAACCATTTGTACTTCAGTCCGGAAAGGCCATGTGTTTTGTTTTTTATAACATGATCAAGATAACGAGTTGTTTTCATGAGATCATGACTTATTTTTCCTGTGTTATTGAGATAGCAGATGTTGTGTACAATCCCCCAAAGCTGGCCGATGTCATAATGTGATGAACACTAATTTGGAAATTGTCAAGCACTGATAAACACAGTTATTTTCTTTAGTTTCGATTCATGTTCGAAATAAAAACCAATGAGTAGATTCATGATGTCACGAACAACCTTTTTTGCAACACGGACAACACAAAAAAAAGTTTAAAAAAAAAAAATAATAGAAAATAAGTGTAAATGCTGAGATTTTAGATCTAAAAGCGATTGGGGGCATAACAACCAAATAGTATTGATAATGTAATAGTTCTGTGCGGCACATAAATGATTTCGAGTAATGGAAGTTTTCAATAAAGATTTAGCGAAATGATTTCTCTTATTTACAGAACAGAGGAAACCTATGCTGTAATGATCCCGATACACAGGTACCTTGAGGGAAAAGTTTAATTCGTTCTGTAACCAGGCTCGTAAGTCAGTCAACTCGTATATCAAATAAATTTCTCCCATTTTAAATATGGAAAATATGAAATAAAATGCATCTGTTCCAGCCCTGTTTTTTATTAAGAAACATGCATACTTCACCTAAGCATAACAAAATATATGAAATGAAGTGTTATTTATTACTTCAAATTGTATTTGTCATTACACATATACAGGTGTACAGTACAATGAAATGTTTCTCTTCGCATATCCCAACTTGTCGAGAAGTTTGGGTCAGAGCGCAGAGTCAGTCAACGTATGGCGCCCCTGGAGCAGACAGGGTTAAGGGTCTCGCTCAAGGACCCAGCAGTGGCCGTGTAGCAGAGCCTGGACTTGAACCCCTAATCTTTGAGTTCACAGCCCAACACTCTCGCAACACTTGCTGTTTACGCTCACTTAGTACTGCACAGATTTACAGACTGGGGGACAAAGTATAAATATATGACACAATTTTAAGAAATGACCAAATAAGAAGGGACTCCAAACAGAACAGAGCTGGGAATTGAACCCAGGACTGGAAGCGGACAGTGCTACGAACCAAGCAGTGCTATGAACATATGGATGCACCTATATGTGACAAAACCATGTTAAAAATGAATATTCTATGCCCAATAAACATGTATCAATACGCAGCGTAACATTACATGCTTGTAGTTGCTAGGTCGTCTCTATAGACACTAGCGTGCAAGTTTAAATGAGTAAATTGCTAATTATTAAGGGTGGAGGTATGAGTACTAAAAGGTCTTTTAAAGTGACTAAAATAGCTCCAGCGTTTAAATGCTCGATCAAGACCACATGAAATATGCAATCAGTTGGAGTTCAGAGAAAGTCATGAACCATGCAGATGAAGCGATCGGCACCATTTATTCCTGAAGACTAGTCTACACTCCAAATGTCTGTGGTTTTGTGAATAAGCGTCTAGTCGAACAGACAGAATGGAAATGAAAAAGAAGAGCAGAATGAATCTGGTTCAGTGATACTGCCATAATTCTCCAAGATCATCCCCTAAGCGTACGTGCTTACCACATAAACACACCAACACATGACCACACACCCAGCAGCACTGATCTGCTACAAAGCTTGATTCATCCGACTAATTAAAGTTTATTATTGCACTGAATCGAGACACTATACTGTTCGAAACTGGCCGTATTTAAGTACTGTTCTGTAATTCAGCTCTGATTACCAATAATGTGATCCTGATTTCAGCTTTTAAGTCGTGGAGACTCGTACAATGGAGCCAAATGAAATCTAATGAACGAATAACAAATCATCAATCTAGATCATCAGTGCCGTTTTGCCAAAATAGACGCGATTCTGTAACAAAATATTCATCTGGAGAACAATAGAAGAAACACAATTGTAACTGTGACTTAACTGGAAAGAAAAAAAAATATACATACAAATATGTTTCCCAATCTGCTATGTTGGCCGACCGTTGCTATGAACTGGGTTCAAATCTCAGCTAGGGTATTACATTAGTGTGCAGGTGCATAATTTGGGACGCACCTCAAACAAAAATGCTGAAGTCTAATAAATAATCTATTTAATCGAGTTAGCACAGAGTGTATATTAGCATTCTGTATTGAAACACACAAAATTTGGCTTTAGGTGTTTATTGGTTTTCATTAGCGGTTAAAAAGGTTTTTTTTTACTGACTTGTCGTGAGCGACTCTGGTCCAGGATCTTCTTGGACTGTACTTGTTGATGTTGGAGCTGCTGGATTGCAAACTGGAGCTGATAACTGCCTGATGCTGGCTGATAGCCCTGCTGTAGGGTCACTCCTGTGTGAGGATTACAGGAAGACGAATCCTCAGATGTTGACCTGTGAATGAACATTTACATAGGCGGCATGTTTAAAAACAAATCCTGACTCCCTTCCTTCCATTTTGCCACCCACACCTATAACCAAGACGTACAGACGATTGTGAGATTGCCGCCACTTGTAGCACAGCTCCAATTTGTTTGTGGTTTGGTCATTTCAGGGAAACCAGACTCGGGGTGACCCAGATGATATTAAAGCAGATGCAGTGTTGTTTGCTTAGGCCTCATGGGCGCAGGAGGACAAAATGACTGGAACAACTAAGCTAGTGACTAACTGGAAAATGCCAAGAATGATAAATTTCTGTACGATATTATGTAGGGGTACATAAATTGGTTGGTGAGTGTTAACAATTCTGGATTCGGTTCGACAGAAACATTACCATTAAATTATTTTAAACCCAAAACCACACAACCTACACTGTATTAAAAAAAGAGCTAAAAGTTGCTGTTAAACAACTACACCAGTAGGTTTCCCCATGCTGGTATTTTATTAACTAGAGAAGCATGTGAATATGTGGCAGACAGCAGTTTCCCAGAACCCACAACCTCTCACTGGCCAGTACTTCACACATCAAGTCTCATCAGCATCACCGGCTCCATGCCTAGCCAAGCAAACCTTTAACCAGCTTCATGTGTTTTGAACATGATTAGCTGTCTTCAGAGGCCGGCTTATTGAAAACACCCAGCCTACTGTTCGCTTCTGAGCCTGCGGGGTTAAAGGTAAAAGAGCAACACATCACTAAGTGGTGGTGACAAAACAAACACCTTTTAGCACAAGAGCCAAGTATAAGTCCCAAATATTCAGGACCAGCGATTCATTTTTCTTCACTCGCCATGTCAGACAGAAGCGAGCAGCTTTGGTTTTGAGCAAATCCAGAAACACTTCCAAGCAGAGGGCCTTTAGAGTCGTCCATTTATCAAGCGGCATGTTATTGACCACAGGAAGGAACTTAAGAGTACCCAGAGGAGGCCAGTGCAAGCACGGAGTAACTACTGGACACACATCACAGTCTAATCACATCAAGTCTAGTCATTCAAAAATGATTATTATACCTTGTGTTCAACTTTGACCCTGATTTGATTAACCAAATTTAATCAGGTTTGTGATTTGTCACTGAGGTGACCGAGTATTAAAAAGAAACTAACCCACCACCACTGAGAATCATTCATCAACCCATCGGTTATACCACCGCTTAATTTGATTTAAGGTCACTGTGGGATACACACTGCTGGGTTTTATACACAAAACATCTGACCACGCTGTTTCAGGGTACCGGGACAAACACACACAGACACTCACAATTTCAATACGGCCAGTTAACCAGACTGCATGGGAGAAAATTAGAGAGAACACTGCATAGAAATCATTTCCCAGTAATGGAACCCATCTTGCTGTGAGGAAACGGTGCTAACAATTAAGCCGCTGCGAATCTCTGTAGTGTGATTGGTCACCAACACAGAAGATATTGAGGTTGTATGAACAAACAGCCCAGTCATGGTTCCAACCCCCCAAAAAACCTTACATCAGAGTGGGTATAAGGTTTGTAGGTACATTGTACTATACCAAATGAGAATGATGTGCTACAAAAACATTCAGATATTTATAAGATGCAATAAAAAAATACATTTTGAAACTAATATGAAGTCCATAAAACAGACATTAAAGTTTATCCTATTGAGGAATACACACACACACACACGGTGCAGAAGTTTAGTTTAGCAGAAATTCTATACCCTCAGTGTGCATGTGGCTGTCTATTACATTTATTAGTAGCCTGCCTGTTTAAACATTCCTTCAGCAGTGTGTACACACTAGATATGTGCATCTAATAAAGCAAACATGTGTAAACTACTTTTAGGAGACCTAGCAATACATTTGAGATATACTGGAATCAGAAAATATATTTATATATAAAAGTATGTAAATTTGTTTACTATAAAAAATCCTACCAACATTCATACAATCGATGTAACTCGCCTAAATGAAACCTGAAAACCCAGTGATCAGCCTTGTTGCCTAGTGACACATTACTTAAAACATTACCACGACTATGTTTGTAGTGACTTCATGAGAAATACGATACAAATATGTTTTCTAAAGACAGATCAATAACCATTCAGCCTTTAGTTCGTGTCCTGTTATTACAGTGGGTGTCATTCGGTCTAGTTTAAATGTTACTTTATACATGCCAACATGCTAATATGAACAATAACACTCTGAACACCATTCCCATGCACACCCTGATGGAGCCTATCCGCTAAAGGAAATGACATCACTTCAGGACCCTGGAGTAATAACTCAAGGCACCAAGCTGGTCAATGTGGCTAACATCAGGACGTGAAGCTTCAGGGTATTTCCACCTTCTATTTATTTTTCTTTTTCATTCTCTCTTTCTCCGCTCAGCTTAGGAAAACACGACCAACAGAGGGTCATGCTACATTACATGTATTGTTAATAACTGCTAGCCACAAGGGCTGCCTCGTTCAGGGAATTCTGGGAGGTCAAAAGATCACTGTTAAGATAAACAAAGTGTGTGAGGATGGTTCCGAGAAAGTACACACTTAAAACTCTGGAAACTTAAAATAAGGGAAAAATAAAAATAAGACAACATAAAAATGAGAGACAAAAACATCTGCAATAAAGATCTGATGAAGTATGAGCGCAATCTACATCGTTATGTCCAAAATGTCTGTGGACTGTTGTGAAAAGGTGTACATGGGTCATCAGTAATAATTCAACAGCTTTCTATACAGAGAACAATTGTCAATATACTAGTGCATTATGGCTTGTTATTCTTTTGCTTTAAATGATATTAGGCTAAATGTGTTCGCTTATTAAAGCAAAAACTGATGTATTTGATTTAAATAGTGTGTCAAAACAATCTAACAAACTCTTTACCCCCCATCACCTCTAGTGTTTCAACAAAATGTGATTTGATGAATATTAGAACAGGTTCCAAAGAAACCTTTTTAAAGAATGTCTACACAGTCATAGAGTTGTGTAATATCTGACCAAACCATCATTGTTTGAACATCACTTGTGGAGGTTTGTTATCTTTTTCCCAATTATATCAAATGGATAACCTCTAGTAACATCTATAGGAGTTGCCATTCAAAGGAGAAAAGTTAAGAGTTGAACCTTTCTTCTGTTCTACAACTGCTAATTTAGACCACAGACAGCAGGGTAATTTACTAGATCTCAAACAGCCCCATGGTTTGACAAATTTGATTCGAGGAAATGCTCGTCGTCTACTGAGAATCCTGACCTCAACCCTATAATGCACATTTTGGATGATTAAGATGCTGAATACTCATCAGCCTTTCTTGTCCCACAGTGATGTCTGGCTTGACATTTTTTGTCTACATGAGCTAAAATTCCAGAACGATTCTGGAATCTACAAGAACTGTTCAACACGAGAACCAAACCCAAGATGTTCTGGTTGTGTGTTGACAGTGTTGCCGTCCAATAAAATCCAAGACCTTCTGAATTTGAGGGGAATTGCTGAGAAATGGTGCCACCCTCTATTGAAGAGTAATAAGCAGTAATAATGTTCTCAGTACGAATCAGGATGTGTGTGTGTGTATGTCAGTGTGTGTTTGTGTGTGTGTGTGGTTAATTGTTCGGTTGGAAAAGAACAGCTGGAGCCGAGTAAACTAAAGCACCTTGGCTGAGCACCGATTCCCGTCTGTTGTCTTTAGGGCGTCTACATCATTAGCATGAGCTGAAACAAACCCTCAATGTGGGTCTAATTAGAATAGATACAAACCTTTGTATCCAGACATCACTCTATGGTTCCGTTCTGACCCGTTTATTACATTTATTAAAACATTATTTGGACTTAAAAATTAGACATTGAGGACAGAATCATCTTAACATTAACTACATGCACTTAAACTTTACATCTAAAGACAAAGCGGAACACATTTTCAGATTAAATTTAAACGCTTGCATTATAAGAGAACATTTCTTTCATCTTTTTTGTCCGCTCCAGTTAGAAGTCACCAAAATGGACCAAGATCAGAATTCTTGATGACAAGTTGTGTTTGAAGACATAAGACACTGACTACCTAGACAGCATTTTACATCATAACGTGCACCGCCTCGTTGCTGGCTGTTTTCATTCCTACATGCCTTATTATGCTGCATAGTGAGTCAGATTAATAAATACTTTCGGGATTCAGAGTGGAACAACGTCTCTCACAAAACAATAAACAGGGCCCCCGGCGCAGGGCAAACATTGAGTAGTTTAATGTGTTAATAATTTATTGTTAATATTGAATCTATATAAAGGTGTACGAGTGGATTTGCAGGTTTAAACTCGTCAGTGAAGTTTAAGCACAAGTTTTGTCTACTTTGGGTAGAAGTTATTTGAGATGTTGGCATTTGTGGCACCTCGTCTGATTGTCGTACATTAGTGAAACATGATGCGGTGGCTTACAAGGTCAACGACTTAATAGAACTCTCGCCAGTTAGTAAGCTGACAAAATCTCCCGCCACCACCACCACCGTTTCTCTGGATCTGGGACGGGTTGGGCAATACTGTAGTATATGCATTTTAGTGACAAGCTACCTATAGTTTAACTATAGTTCAAGTTAATCGGGAAGAACATACAAACTCCAGACAGAAAGGATCTGGACTGCCACTTGGTGGTAGTGAGTTACTGTGAGAATACAGAGCTACAAAATATTTTCATGTATAAACTGTGTAGTTCAACTGAAAGCTCCACAAAAACACTTGTGTCTACAGACCTTAGCCCACATACTACATGTAAGTATAAACTGGATATAAGACCCTGCTAAGGTTTGCTAATACATACATTTGTGTGTACCACACATACATCTTTGTGTACATTGATTTACCAATGGTGCCAGTTGTTCTGAAACCTAGTATATCATTTAAATTGAGTTAGTACTAGGCTTAAATAATGTGCAGCTGAATACCTTTTATGCAGGATGGTGAAATATTTGAGGTTTTAGCTAAGCTTTAAGTTTCAGTCTTTTTTATCAGATGAAAATGTTGGCAAAATCCATAAAACCATTATAACTAAATCAGTGGTCTTACTGATGTCATCAGTGGTGGTGACATCAGCAAGAAACAAATAAAAGACTGAAGTCTGTTTTTTTTTTAAGATAAGAAGTTAGGACAAAGTGAAAAAAGTGAAAATTCTAACACATTATTGTCTCTTTTAGACTCTAGGTTACTTAAACTTTCCTCAGAAACCGTAATATCCAATAATTATGAAATTCCATTACAATCCTGAAGCTGGTCTGTTATTACTGTTTGCAAGAGGTACCCAAAAACTTACTGGAAATGAATTTTAATCTAAGCCAAGAGCAAATGCAGTTTAGCTCTCATCCAAGAGCAGTTCAGATTACTGAAACATTTCAAAGACTTATTACAACAATGTAATTTACGATGTCTGCTCCACAAAAGCTTTAAAATCCAACAATAAAGCCACCGCTCATGTAATCGCCCGTTTGATTACTTCAAATCAAAACGGCAAAAAATTTGTAGCCTCTATGTTTTTAATCCACATCCTCCACCAACTGCTATTTAAAATATATATTTGGCTTTCTGTAGTAGTGGGTATACCCCCAACAAAGATCTCAATCATCCTTCAGCATCCAGTACAGCTTGATGACGACTTCAGCTGCTGTTCAGAAGACAACTTATAGTCTGCTGAGGTGTGGCATCCCACTCCTCTAGAACGGCTTTCCTCAGGTCATTGAGGTTCTTGGATACAAATTTAGGAGCCTCAGCACAGCAACTCAGCGGATCCCGTAGGTTTTGGGATTCAGGTCTAGAGAAGCAGTAGGTCACTCCATTTGAAGCACCGCAATCTCCAGTACACATAGCTCTAATGATACAAACTTTATAATCTGAAGCATCGTCAGCCAAAAATATACTTTAAACACACACACACACACACACACACACACACACACACACACACACACACAT